>JAFMOD010000996.1:152484-188019 GCA_019802435.1 Corydoras maculifer
TTGACATCACTATTTTCACTATTTTAAATGACTGAGCTGGAACTTGATATGTTAACTCTCTTTTCTTTGGCTGCACACTTTATGGGATTATAGCAGTTGTGGCAACCCTTGATTATTAGATAACAGTATTGTCAACCATTGAGTGAGGTATTATAGTAGTTATGGCAACCCTTGATTGTGATTAGTGTTGTCAACTTTTGATCATGAGGGATTATAGGATTATAGTAATTTTGGCAACTTTTGATTATGAAGGATCATAGTAGTTATGGCAACCATTGTTTATGAGATTACAGCGTTGTCAAATTTTGGAAATTTTTGTAGTTATGGCAACCCTTGATTATGCCACCACAGTGTTGTCAACCTTTGGTCATGAGGGATCATAGGTGTGCCAGTTATTGTTTGAGGGATTATAGTAAATTTGGCAACCCTTGGTCATGTGGGATTGTAATAGATGTACCAATTATTGTTTGAGGGATTATGTTAGATGTGGCAACTGTTTACAAGGAATTACAGTATTGTGCCCATCCTTAATTATGAGGGATTATAGTAAATTTGGCAACCTTTAATTACGAGGGAATTAAGTATATGTACTAATTAATTTTTGAGGGATTATGTTAGATGTGGCAACTGTTGTTTACAAGGAATTACAGTATTGTGCCCACCCTTAATAATGAGGTATTATAGTAAATTTGGCAACCTTTGATTATAAGGGATGGAATTATATGTGCTATTTATTGTATGAGGGATCATATTAGATGTGGCCACTGTTGTTTACAAGGAATTACAGTATTGTGCCCACCCTTAATAATTATAGTAGTACAAAGCAAAATGAGCAAATGATGAGCAAAATAATATCGAAACGATGTTTGTTAATGATGAGAAGCAGAAGCAACACTGTAAACCACAGGGTGTTGGATCTAAAAGAGTAAAATTGACGAACACTGATGTAAATCGAGTCGAAACTTTACCATCTGCACAATTACGCCTCACAGTGTTGCCTGAAATTTACTCTGTGTAGCTTTCGATTGCAGTTTGTCCTGAAATAAGGAGCTTTTTATTTCATTTGGGTTCCGCCGACCCACTGGTTCCATGAAAAGTGAAGCAGAGCTGTGCGGAGGCTCTGCTGCCTCGCCTGCTGTAATCAGGTGTGAAGGGAAGAGGCATTTCCCTCCATGCACTGTCAGCATGGGTTTGTAGCTTTTACAGATTCGGCGGCTCGTCTCTTGCGCTCGGGCAGATAAATCCAGCAGGTATTTACTGGTGCGCTGGATCTCGTTCGTATATTAACATCACTGAGATCTTCCCGAGTTCCCAAAATATAAAATGAACAGACGAAGGAGCTGAGCTTTCAGGAGCTGAAAACACTCTGATCTGGACAGCGAGTGGCTTCAGCGTTTGTCTGAGAAATATAGAAATAAATACAAGAAAACAGCCAGCTGTCTGAGACTGGCTGCATCCATCCATCCATCCATCTGTTATCAATGTGCAGTTCCACAGTGGAATCCACGCAGAGAAAAGGAGAACATACAAAAGGGACCATACACAGAAAGGACTCCCTTCCATAATGACTTTTGTTTATGAACCTTATTAATCCCATCCATCCATCATCTTCGGCTTTATCCTCTAGTAGGGTCGGGGGGGCCCCATCCAGGGGAAAATGTTTCGGTTGCTGGGCAGATAGACCCAGGACAGGGCGCCAATCTATAACTGGACACACAATCACTTACAGACACACTCTATATGGGGCAATTTGGAGAACTCAATTGACTCGATCCATGTCTTTTGGACTGTGGGAGGAAACCGGAGAACCCGGAGGGAACCCACGCGAACACGGGGAGAACATGGAAACTCCACCCAGATTGGGATTCGAACCGGGAATCCCTAGCGCTGAGAGGAGAACATGCTAAACACTAAACCACCGTGCCGCCCACGTGTCGTGGATCTGACACTTTTTTTTATATTCGGATCGGTCCAGCTGCCGTTACAAAGGCAGGGGGGGTTTATTTAGCACCTGCTGACACCAGAAAGTGAGCGTCGTTGCCGGAGAGTTTGATCCGACAGGTTTTCCAGCACGGCATCCTTCACCTCTCCCTTTTCCTGATGGCATGAGGGCCCTAACACGGCCTGCGAGCGCTGAAACCGGAGCCTCTCCCTTTTGAAAGGTTTAAATGGAAGGACTTTGATCGGTATCTCGGTCTCGGCGGAGCCGGTGGCTCTCAGGCGCGAGCCTCGATCACAATATTATGTCGTTAGTGAAGAGAGAGAGGCAGCGCTGGATTGGATTTCCAGGCTTCTTCCTCTGCAGAGCTCTGATTGCCGCTCGACTCCTGAAGGGATCGTGTTTAACTGCTTAAGTGTCAAACTGCTCGACCATGTCAGCAGCACTGCTCTCTGCCTCTGCCCATGCACAGCCCACGCGACGTGCCAGCTTCACCATCAAAGGACCCGTGCCAGGGGAGCATTTGGGCAGCTGACAGTGTGTCAGTGGTATCTGTTTATGTAGAACAGATTTTTAGAGCTTGAAGTATGTCGACACATGACCATCATCATGGACTTTCCTTCTAGCAAATGAAATCTCTGTCCATCATCGGAGGTTTAATCCCGTATCCAATACAGTTCACGTTCTGATTTGAATCAAAACAGCAGGGAAAGGCCCCGGAGAGGTGCCTGATCACAGGGCAGCCATCCAGACACATCCACTCAGGGGCAGCTGGAGTATATAATAAATTGACTGAATTGAAAGGTTTGTTTATTGTGAAAAGAAAATGCAGTTCCCCAGTAGAACCAACACAGAAGAAAGGAGAACATACAAAAGAGACCCCCTGCCATAATTACTTATTTTTGTTGATGCACCTTTTTAATCCATCTGAATATATTTCAAAGCATATTAAATGTTTGCCATCTGTGTTGGTGATTTGCATGTTCTCCTCGCAGTGCTGGGGATCCAGGGTTGTATCCTGGGCTGGGTGGAGTTTCCATCTTCTCTCCACGTCCGTGTGGGTGTTCTCCGGGTTCTTCGGTTTCCTCCTGCAATGCAAAAAGCTGTATTTAAATTGCCCCCATATACAGTTGTATGTGTGTGTGGGTGCGTTTAACGATGAATTGTGCCCCCGTCCTGGGTGTATCTGCCCATCGCCCAAAACGTTCAAATGTTCAAATGTTCAAGTTTCGTGGTGCCGAAACGAAAGCATCTTAGTCTAAAATGTTAAAAACAATTCTATTCTTTGATTTTAAAATGACCGGGTGGTGCGGGGATTGGATATAGGTCTTGACTATGGTTACAAGACCAGGGAAGTTTGCATGTTCTCTCCAGGTGATACTCAGAAGTGGAAGATATTGAGATGAGCTGCCCTTTAGACCCCAGCCTACATGCAGCCTGCAGGTTTCTGACCCACCAATGGCATCGATGGCTATTTCCCAACATGACCTGATACACGGGATGTACATCCAGGTACGTGGGAGGAAACTGTAGCTCCAACCGGGACCTTCTAATCATAAGGAAGATGTTGACCTTCCGATTACATCATCCATCATAAATGTTCCTCAACTTGTGAAACAGTCAGGTCCATGGTGACAGTCCATATATTATCTTCCGCTTCATCCTCCATTAGGGTCGCGGGGGGGGGGGGTTCCCCATGCCCATCCAGGGGAGAACGTCTCGGGCGCTGGGCAGATAGACCCAGAACAGGGCGCCAATCTATCTCTGGGCACACACTCACTCGCACAGACACACCATATGGGGCAATTTGGAGAACTCCATTGACTTGATCCATGTTTTTGGACTGTGGGATGAAACCGGAGAACCCGGAGGAATCCCACACGGACACGGGGAGAACATGGAAACTCCACCCAGATCGGATTCGAACCGGGAATCCCTAGCGCTGAGAGGAGAACATGCTAACCACTAAGCCACCGTGCTGCCCTAATATATAATATAATCAATAAATTAAATATCAATAAAGGGCTTAGTGGTTAGCATGTTCTCCTCTCAGCGCTGGGGATTCCCGGTTCGAATGCCAATCTGAGTGGAGATTCCATGTGTCCATGTGGGTTTCCTCTGGGTTCTCCAGAACATGAATTCTCCAAATTGCCCCTTATAGAGTGTGTTTGTGTGCGAGTCTGTGTGAATGAGTGTGTCCAGTGATAGGCATGGATGGGCATGAGGACCCCCCTGACTCTAATAGAGGATAAAGCCACCGTGCCGCTCTATGGTGACGGTCACGTGGCTGAAAGTTCAGGTGTCCATATACTTTGGGCCACACGTTGGCGTCATTACCGTCGAATTGCGCTCTCTACTTTCTACTCAGCCCTCATCTCATGCACCTGCTTATCCATCGTTATCTCGTCATCGTTCCCCGTCACTCTCGGTGTTTTGCAATTTATTCCCCCAGCGGCAGCGGCGACGTCGGTTATGGAAGTTCAGCCGTTTTTATATGCAATATGTCCACGGCAGCACATTCCCCGTCTGTCTCAGGCCCCGGATCATCTCTCTCTGCCATATCTGATGTTGTGTGATTTGATCCCGGCCCAGACAGATTGCTCCATAAATAAGTCAGGAGGAAATAATAACGTGGGAGCAGGAGGCTGCCTGCAAACCAGACTCCGTGCACCTCGGGCCGCGGCGGGAGCGATGAACGCCGGCCGAATTGACTCGAGTAATAAGCCGCAGACTAATAGGAGTGCACGGCCTAATAATGCGGAGGAACGGGCAAGAGCTGGCAACCCGATGTCAGTCACTGTGCAAATGGACTGGCATCGCCTCTTCGATGGCGTCATGCATCAAGGCCCTCGGCGCGATTATCACATTTTCCAGCAGCTGCTCCTGCTTTGTTTCTCCTCGCTGGCCGACTCGGAATGGGCTAATTAGGCGATTAAAGAATTTCCAATCGAAATCTCGCCTTTCGGTTTCTGCCAATGGCAAACCCGCACCTCGCTCCTGATTCCTGATGCTTAAAGGTATAGATCATTCATTCCAGCTTCATTTGGCTGCGGGGCCCGGTTCCCCCGAGCCGGAATGCATTCCAATCACTTTCTTCCACCTTGCGACGATATTGCGCCGATGAATCACCGCGACGCCTCCGCGTTGGGCCCGGCGTGGCGTCGCCCGTTATATCGTGTTGGCCAGCGCCGGTTGAGAGACATGAGTGAATAAGCCAGTAAACCCGCTGACAGCCTTGTTAAATTCTGCCCTGGGTGTGACGGAGGACGGGACGGGAGGCACCTTGAAGAATTTGGCTGCCGATCCGATAAGCGCTTCAGCGGTGGCGGGATTTCGGTGACGGAGAAGAGGCGCCACGGTACGGCCAGATTGACGGATTGAACTGATTGGGGCTGCCAGGGGGCCGGCATGGCAACGACCACGCTGGGGTTCGGGGAGGGGGGAGGGGGGTGGCTGTGAGCTCAGACCTGGTAGGAATGTCAATTAAATTAGATTTAGGTGTCGGTATGGACTCCAGGTTCTAACACTGAGTGTTTGTTCAGCACATGGTTTCAAATAAGAATATGTTCCGGATAAGGACGGCACGGTGGCTTAGTGGTTTGCATGTTCTCCTCTCAGCGCTGGGGATCCAGGTTTGAATCCCGATCTGGGTGGAGTTTCCATGTTCATGTCCTCCGGGTTTTCCGGTTTCCTCCCACAGTCGAAAAACATGGGGACTGTGCAAGGAAACCGGAGAACATGGAAAAAACGGTGGCTTAATGGTAAGCATGTTCTCCTCTCAGCACTAGGGAACCTGATACTTGGACATCCGTCTTTCTCTTTGTCCTGTACTAGGGTCACGGTGGAGGGGGGGGGCTTTACCATGCCCATACAGAGGAGAACGTTTCGGGCGCTGGGCAGATACACCCAGGACAGGACGCCAATCTATCGCTGGACACACTTACATACTCACACACACACTCTATATGGGGCAATTTGAATAAGTCAATTAACCTTGATCCATGTTTTTGGACTGTGGGAGGGAATCGGAGAATCCGGAGGAAACCTGCGGACACGGGGAGAACATGGAAACTCCACCCAGATTGCGATTCCAATCAGGAATCCCTAGCACTAAAAGGAGAACATGCCAACCAGTAAACCACCATGCCACCAAACATCCATCCATCCACCCATTGTCTTCCACTTTATCCTCTACTAGGTCCGTGGCCGGATGTTCCCCATGCCCATCCAGGGGAGAACGTTTTTGGCACTGGGCAGAAACACCCAGGACAGGGTGCCAATCTAACACTGGACACAGACACACTCTACCTCTAAATGGGGCAATTCGGACCATTTAGTTGACCTTGCTCTATGTTTTTGGACTGTGGGAGGAAACCCGAGAACCTGAAGGATACCCACACAGACACGGGGAGAACATGTTAACTACTAAGCTACTGTACCAACCTGATACTCAAAC
This sequence comes from Corydoras maculifer, assembly GCA_019802435.1. Lineage (NCBI taxonomy): Eukaryota > Metazoa > Chordata > Actinopteri > Siluriformes > Callichthyidae > Corydoras > Corydoras maculifer. The sequence goes on from JAFMOD010000996.1 coordinate 158,880, forward strand.
ATTCATTCATTATCTCCCGCTTTATCCTCTATTAGGGTCGCAGGGGGGTTCCGCATGCCCATCTAGTGGAGAACGTTTCGGGCGCTGGGCAGATACACCCAGGATAGGACGCCAATCTATTGCTGGGCACACTCACTCACACAGACACAAACACACTATAGGGGCAATTTAGAGCAGCCAATTCATCCATGTTCAGCCATAATTTTGGACTGTGGGAGGAAACCGGAGAACCCGGAGGAAATCCACGTGGACACGAGGAGAACATGGAAACTCCACCCAGATGAGGATTCGAACCGGGAATCCCTAGTGCTGAGAGGAGAACATGCTAACCACTAAGCCACCGTGCCGCTACTCAAACATAATAAACATTCATTCATCCCTTATCTCCCGCTTATCCTCTATTAGGGTCGCGGTGGGGTTCCCCATGCCCATCCAGGGGAGAAATTCTCGGGCGCTGGGCAGATAAACCCAGGACAGGGCGCCAATCCATCGCTGGGCACACACTCACACAGACACACTCTTTATGGGGCAAATAGGAGAATTCGATTGACTTGATCCATGTTTTTGGACTGTGGGAGGAAACGGGAGAACCCGGAGGAAATCCACACGGACACGGGGAGAACATGGAAACTCCACCCAGATGGGGTGGAGTTTCTAGTGCTGAGAGGAGAACATGCTAACCACTAAGCCACCGTGCCGCTACTCAAACATCATAAACATTAATCATTAATTAATTGGGGTAAAAAAGACAATCGAGTGTCAGAACCGAACCGGGTTCTAAGCATCTTTTACCCAGCGTTGCTCCATCGTCTCGGCGCTGGGAAGAAGAGGTTTAAATGCTTGAAGGGAAGTGTAAATAGAGACATTATTCATCCACTAATAACGTTCCCCCAACATAAACAGTCCTGGTAGGGGACCCGTGTTTTCCCCTGCTGTAATTATCTGAAGCTGAGCTGAGGTTAACCCCATGTGCAGTAAAAGCGTTCTGATCCCCTGCTGGTGATGCAATGCAGCAATATCATCCATTAGTACTTTGCACGCCGCGATCCGGCAGCCACAGGGCGCGGCGCGGCGCGGCTCGGCGCTCGGGAGCTGTAGGGTTTCGATGTTGTCGTTTGATGGGAGCGCAGAACGCCGGCGCCACGGGAGCTTGTAATAATTGTTCTCGCCGTGCAGCTCTGAACTCCATCGCTTCGTCCGGCTTGGAGCTGAGAGAGCGGAGCGCGAGAGGTCTCTCCTCTGAAGGACCCTTTAATAACGCTCTCGCGGGAGAGCACGCAGGTCCGTGTTCTCCGAAGGGACCGGGGCGGCCGTGCAGTTCGGGGTGGTGCACCAAGGTTTTGGGGTGGCTCTCAGCGCTGGGGATCCAGGTTGGAGTTTCCATGTTCTGACCATGTCCATGTGGGGTTCTCCGGTTTCTTTCCACAGTCTAAAACCATGGATTCAAGGTGAGTTGGCTGCTCTGAATTGCCTGGATCCAAATTGCCCCTATATGTTTTGTATGTATGTATGTGTGTTTGTGTTTCAGTGATGGATTGGCGCCCTGTCATGGGTTCTCCCCTGGATAGGCATGGGGAACCCCCCCACCCCTGCAAACCTAATCCCTAGTGCCCCCACTAGAGGGTGTGATACCAGACCAGATCCCTATTTAAAATCATGTAGGCTCAGTGGTGTAGGGGTTGACATTGGCATGTTCTCCTTTCAGCACTGCAATCAGATCTGAGTGGGGTTTCCAAGTTCTCCCCATGTCCAAGTGGGTTTCCTCTTGGTTCTCCAGTTCATTCCCACAGTCTAAAAACATTGATTTAAGGTGGATTGGCTGCTTTAAATTGCTCCTATATATTTTATGTGAGTAAGTGTGTGCCCAGCGATGGACTGGCGTCCTGTCCTGGGGGTTATCTGCCCAGCACCCGCAAACGTTCTCCACTGGATGGGCATGAGGAACCCTGTCTCTCTCCACGACCCCCCCCCCCCCCCCCCCCCCCCCCCCCCCCCCCCCCCCCCCCCCCCCCCCCCCCCCCCCCCCCCCCCCCCCCCCCCCCCCCCCCCCCCCCCCCCCCCCCCCCCCCCCCCCCCCCCGACCTGTTCCTGGTTCTTTCAGGAGTACAATGCTTGTCTTAGGGTTGGTTTATTCCCTGATTGGAACCATGGTTGGACATTTTCAGCCTTCAGAGGGTTGCCTTCAGCTGCGCTTTTCAGCCCCAGCATGAGCTTTGGTGTGCGCCGTCGCTCGGTGACAGTAATTCAGCCCATGCAGCTCTCATTTCTGAGTACGTTCCGTATGTACGCTTTGTACTTGAACGGCGTTGCTGATGTATCTGCTAAGTATCTGTCTCAATCAGCTGCATGGTTCAGGTTTGGTTCTTCCCCTCTTTAATTAGCTGCTTTAATCATGAGGTTAATTATGGTTCTTAATTATGTGACACATTTACTTCAGTGGAACGATGTTTTGCGATTTAGCCTCATTTATTGTTTTCTTTATTTTGGCGTCAAGGAAGTAACAAAAACACTTAAAATAACGGCACCATAAAGATTTATGAACTATGTTCAACTCATCTCATTATCTTTCACTTAATCCCTTAATAGGGAGTGAGGGGGAGGGGGGTGTGAGGATGGGGCGTTTGGCGTGCACGGCAGATACGCCCAGGACAGGCTGCCAATTTATCGCTGGGCACACACGCATTCACACACTATATAGGGGCAACTTGGAGCATGTTTTTGGACTGTGGGAGGAACCTGGAGAACCTATGAGAAACCAAATCAGGATACGAACCAGGATCCCCAGTGCTGGAAGGCAAACATGCCAACCCGACATCACCGTGCAACCCTAATTATTAATTAAAAGTATGCATATCCATCCATTATCTTCCGTTTTATCCATTACTAGGGTCATGGGGGGTTCCCACATGCCCATCCAGGGAAGAACGTTTCGGGCGCTGGGCAGATACACCCAGGACAGGACGGCAAACTTTCACTGGGCACACTCACTCACACAGACACACACACAAACACACTCTATATGGGGCAATTTGGAGAATTCAATGGACCTTGATCCATGTTTTTGGACTGTGGGAGGAAACCGGGGAGAACCACGGGAAGAAAATGGAACCTCCACCCAGATTGGGATTAGAACCAGGAATCCCTAGCGCTGAGAGGAGAACATGCTAATTACTAAGCCACCATGCCGCCCTACATGCATTATATTCCGCCTAATTATATACTAGGGTCGTGGGGGGGGGGTCCCATGCCCATCCAAGGGAAAAAGTTTCGGGGGGGGGGTCCCCATGCCCATCCAGGGGCGAACGTTTTGGGTGCTGGGCGGATACACACGTCAAGCCATTGTTAGGCATACATTCCCTTACACAGACACACACTATATATAGGGGCAATTTAGATGGGGCACTTTAGAGCACTAAAGTAAAGGGAGAACATGCAAACTCCATCCAGATCGGTATTCGAACCTGGATCCTCAGCGCTCACAGAAGAACATGCCAATCACCTACCATGCCGCCCAAATTTTATTCCTATGTTTATTATTATTATTACTCTGAATAGAAACTGAAGCTGCCGTTTCTCACATGGTCTCGCTGTACAGACGCCCTCTGGATACCCAGCAGCACCCGAGCTTCCTCCATTATAAATTTAATACTGGCACACTTATAACACCATCAGCTGCTGTCACCGCACCACAAATCACACATTCAAGTCCAGCCACATCCATTCAGACGCGCCGGCTTGGCTGGAAACCAAATGGAAATGCTGTGGCTCGAGCTGGCCGCCCGTCCGGGCCCGTGGTATCCGACTGCAGGCCTCGGATGCCAGCTCTCATGTAGCTACGCTCATTTAGATGAATGGTGCGTTCAGATAGTTTTAAATAAACGATCCATATTGCTTCAGACAGGAAAGGAGACGCATGCTTACTAATCGGGAAGTGAAGTTTTAATGACTGAACTGGCAACAGTTCTAATGCTGACTGGTTTGAAGTTCGGCATGTAGAGGATGCCCTCCGCCCGGCGGAGGAGGCGAGGGTTCATATGAGGCAATTATGATCTAAATATATACGGATTTAATTAAAGTAGGAGATCGTGAGCCAAGACGGCACAGTGGCTTAGTGGTTAGCATGTTCTTATCTCAGGTTCGTATCCCAACCTGGGTGGAGTTCCTCCCACAGTCCAAAAACATGGACTCAAAGTGAATTAACTGCTCGAAATTGCCCCAATATATTGTCACCCTGGGTGGCACGGTAGCTTAGTGTTTAGTATGTTCTCTCAGCTCTAGGGATTCAGGTTCGAATCCCAATCTGGGTGGAGTTTACATGTTCTCCCCGTGTCCGCGTGGGTTTCCTCCGGGTTCTCCGGTTTTCTCCCACAAACCAAAAACATGGATCAAGTCAATTGAGTTCTCCAAATTGCCCCATATAGAGTGTGTGTGTGTATAAGTGAGTGTGTGTCCAGTGATAGATTGGCGTCCTGTCCTGGGTGTATCTGCCCAGCGCCCGAAACGTTCTCCTCTGGATGGGCATGGGGAACCCCCCCGTGACCCTAGTAAAGGATAAAGTGGGAGATAATGGATGGATGGAAATTGTCGCCCTGTCCTGAGTGTATCTGCCCAGCACCTAAAATACCCCCCTCCCCATGACCCCAGTATAGGATTAATCTATCCATCCATCTTCCACTTTATCCTCTAATAGGGACACGGGGGGGGGTTCCCCCTGCCCATCCAGGGGCGAATGTTTTGGGCACTGGGAAGATACACCCAGGTCAGGGTGCCAATATATCACTGGGCACACACTCACTCACACAAACACACTCTATATGGGGCAATTTAGATCATTCATTTATACCTTGATCCATGTTTTTGGACTGTGGGAGGAAACCGGAGAACCCGGAGGAAACCCACAGGGACACGGGGAGAACATGGAAACTCCACCCAGATTGGGATTCAAACCAGGAATCCATAGCACTGAGAGGAGAACATGCCAACCACTAAGCCACCGTGCCACCCTACCTTAACCATAGTTCTATTATAGTTGCCTCGCTGAGCATTAGGAGTTATAAATATCCCCGTTGATTGACAGCCTTGTTTTATATTTGGGGAGTATTTTAGACTGACGGTGTTAAAACGATGCTGAATTTTAATGGTGCATAATATTGCGCTTGCTAATTGCAAGTCTGCTGATTAGTGGAAAAGTTCATGGCCTCCTTTCATGTTACGAGCAAACAAGGCACCTGGGAATGGAACGCTCCCTCACACGCCGTCAGTCATCAGCGAATAATCCGGGCGAAGTTAGTGTTTGGGTTAATTAGTTTGGTAATTTATTAGTAATTATGGAGCGAGAGCAGGAAGACACAGAAGTGATGCCTCTCTGACACTGACCTCTGATCTGTGAGCTTTGACTGACTGAACCACAAACGAGCCGCTGTGTTGGGATGAGTAGCTCATCCTGTCTCATTGGTCGGCACGTTGACTTAGTGGTTACCACGTCCTCCTCTCAGGGCTTGGGCTCCGGGTTCAAATCCCAATCCCAATCCCAAAGTGCCGTTTTCCATGTTCTCTCCGTGTCTGGTTTCCTCCGGGTTCTCCGGTTTCCTTCCACAGTCCAAAAACATGGATTAAAAACATTGGAAGCTCGAAATTGCCCTTATGTAGTGAGTAAGTCTGTGTCCAATAATAGATTGGCACCCTGTCCTGGGTGTATCTGCCCAGTACCTGAAACGTTCTCCCCTGGATGGGCATGGGGAACCTTGTCCCTAGTATAGGATTAGAATTAGAAAGTGGATGGATGAATAATTCTTATTATCTTCCAATAAATCCTTCACCAGGGTCCCAACCTGGGTGGAGATTCCATGTTCTCCCCGTGTCTATGTGGGTTTCCTCCGGGTTCTCTAGTTTCCTCCCACAGTCCAAAAACATGGATCAAGTTCCATTGAATTCTTCAAATTGCCCCATATAGAGTGTGAGTGTCTGTGTCTGGGAGTATGTGCCCAGCGATGGGTCGGCGTCCTATCATGGGTGTACCTGCCCAGCGTCCGGAACATTCTCCCCTGGAACTCCCCGTGACCCTAGTAGAAAATAAAGTGAAACACCTATTAACACACACATATGAACCTAGAACCTGATATTAAACCTTGTACAGTTCTTCCATCACTTTCACATCAGGAGGGTTTTCCAGTTTATCTTGCATTAGAAAGAAAACCTATGTACACATGAAGAGAACATGCCAATTCCATGCCAAAAGAACTTTGTCCATCCTGCCAGGGTAACAGAACTGATGTGAGCCACATCTAGCTGAGCTGTGGCACTGCTGACCCACACTTATGACCCAGCGATAGATTGGTGTCCTGTCCTGGGTGTATCTGCCTAACACCCGAAACGTTCTCCCCTGGATGGGCATGGGGACCACCCCCCCCAACCCTAGTAGAGGATAAAGTAGAAGATAATGGATGGATGGCTTAAATGAATTGCCTATTTCTCTACACAACCTCATTTACACAACGAATAATCTGATTCACCCGTAGCTCTCTTGTTCTCCATCCATCACTCCTTCTGAACTGTAATTATCTTGTGTTCTTTGTGAAGCACATTGAGGTATGATGAATGGGATAGTCTTAGGACGCAGTGCGTCATAAAGCAGAATCATAAAATCAAGGACATAGCGAATTTGACCCAGCAGGCCCGCAGAAACCCGGACTAATTGAAAAGCCATAAAATAAAAGGAGAAATATTATATATAATGTCTGCGGTAACACCTATTAGACCAAAGTCAGCCGGTTTGGACCGGCCAGCCGAGGTTCCTTACATCCAAGGTTTACATTTACATTTACATTTGGTCATTTATTGGACGCTTTTATATAAAGTGACTCACAAGGTGAGCACAGGGTTAATCACAGCATCCCTGGAGCAATGAGGGTTAAGGGTCTTGCTCAAGGACCCACATTGGTAACTTCAGTGGACCTGGGATTTGAACCCCCAACCTTCAGATTGATAACGCAACGCCCTAACCACTGAGCTACCACGCCGGCATCGTTCTCATGGAGTTCTGAGCAAAGCAGCGAGAACCCCACGCCTGCCTCGCCTGCCTCTGTCGCATGGTTAAGCACCGGCTCAATGCTGCACATCTGTAATAGATTCAGAGTGCCGCACATGTGGGGGTCCGGGGGGGGCCCCCGCTTATAGGCAGAATACCTCGCAGATCTTATGGGTTACAACAAGAGAACTAACAAGCGGCGGCGCGTTGGCCCTGTGTACGGTGCATTGAACCTTTGATGTGAATGTATTAAACCAAACATACTCCCTCTGCCTTCATTCCGGGAATCGTGTATCAGTGAATTCAAAGCCGCAATCAGACGCTCTGATTAGTCCATACAACCGGGAGCTGAGCTTGGAACGTGGTTCTGCAACGCTGCTTCAGGAAACGAAACTGAAACTGGTTTTACTCTCTTCACCAAACAGTATGAAAAAATGAAAATTACAATATAAATGACATTTTTTTTATTATCATTATTATTTAGTCGTAGACGTTACGTCTTTCTCCTTTATTGTACCACACTATGGCCAAAAAGCACATACTGAAGGTGGACGGTTGTCTAATATACATAGAACGGTTATTAATTGTGGAAAAGACGGGACGGTTCATGTTAAGACACTTTTGGATGAAACACTTTGGGGCACAACACATTATTTCAGGACACGTAAGTACAGGATACATGAGGACAGGACCAGCTGGTAAATCACATCGGGATAAGACATTTTAGGACACTTTTGAAAACCCTTTAGTACAGGACAGAAGAGTTTAGGATGAGACACTTTAAGATACTTTTGAAGACTTTTTGGTAAAGGATAGGAGACTTTAAGATAAGACACCTTAGGACAGGAGACTTTAGGATAAGACACTAAGACAGGAGACTTAAGGATAAGACACTTTACAATGAGACATTTTAGGACAGGAGACTTTAGAATAAGACACTTTGTGACAATACACTTTAAGATTCTTTTGAAGACAACCCTTTATTACAGGAGAGGAGACTTTAGGATGATTGGACACTTTGGGATTAAGACACATTAGGAGTGGACACTTTAAGACATGAGATTGTAGGACAGAACATGATGTTTCCTTACCCTTCATCTTATAGTCCTGGGGATTGTCTCCAAAATGGGTTTTAGGACCCCCCTGAAGTGGAACAGCTCAGTGTTGCTTGGTGCTAAAGTGAACACTGGTCCAGAGACAGTCTTCATCCTCCTCTTCGTCCTGCTGATATTCAGTGTTTACGTTCTTGAATTTTCTACATTTGTTTCCATCATTTGCATGAAACAGGTGGACAAGTCCCGTCAGCGTGTCCGACTTCAGCTGAGTAAATACAGACCATAATGCACAAACATCTCTAATGGGAATCAGGTGCAAATTAGCATCACCGTCATAAAGACAGCAGAACCAGTTAGACACAAGGGGGCCGCTAAAGAGACGCTGTCCTTAAAGGCTATTATCTCTTCAGCCTGAACCCCCTCTGATTACAGTCTACATCCAAACAGGGTTTAGGCGGAGACAAAAACTGCAGCCCAATCTACTTGGTTCTCCAGCATCATCCATATTATGCAAGGTTCTACTTCCTGTCTTCATGCTAACTGAAATGGGGTCTGCCCCTTTTGTTCCCTCATGAACAGCCACCATGCTGTTCATTAACATTTTTATCATTTCTATTAGACGCCTCGCCGTCCGGATGGCGTTTGGGGATCGGCCTGTCATCTCGTTTCCTTTGAACATGAACATTTGGTGCTGGACAGCGATGAGAACTGAAAATGAAGGGTCAGGGCGGCAGCCTACGGCAAGGTTGCTCTGGACCCGGGTGTAGGCGGAAAACAAGGCTCTTCGGAAAAATAGTTTGGCTTTGATGATATTTGTGTCCAGAGGCTTTGGGATGTGTGAGGCATCAGAGGCTTTAAATTAGGGCAACTGCCTCGATACGCCATACTTTCCTGATGGCAAGGATACAATGGATTACTGCAATATGGACTCACTACTCCTTGTGCCGTCTGATTTGTTAAACATACAGTGGGTTCATGGCCAGGGATACCATCTTTGTCCTGTACTAGGGCACCATTCCCATCCAGGGGAGAACATTTTGGGCACTGGGCAAGTACACCCAGGACAGGGAGCCAATCCATCGTTGGGCACACACACACTATATAGGGCAGTTTGGAGAATTCAATCGACCTTGATCCATGTTTTTGGACTGTGGGTGCAAACCTGAGAACCCGGAGGAAACCCACGCAGACACAGGGAAAACATGGAAACTCCACCCAGCGCTGAGAGGTGAACGTGTTAACCACTAAGCCACCGTACCATCAGAATATTATTCAATCCTATAAATGGAAAGGATTCACTTTTCCCCCATGGGTTTTTCCCATGGGTGTCCCCAGCGAGAGATTGGCTCCCTGTCTGGGGTGCATCTGCCCAGCACCCAAAAAGTTCCCCCCTGGCAGGCATGGGGAACCCCCTACGGCCCTATTACAGGATAAAGTGGATGGATTGATGGATGAATGGAATAATATTCTACACGAGGTTTGTGTTTCCCCGTGGTAACACTCTACGTATATGGGGCAATTTGGGGAATTCAATTGCCCTTGATCCATGTTTTTGGACTGTGGAAGGAAACCGGAGAACCCAGGGGAAACTGGGACATGTGGAGAACATGGAAACTCCACCCAGTGCTGGGAGGAGAACGTGCTAGCCACAGTGCCATTATGAACTCCTCGTACATTGTCCTCCGAACAACTAGCTACATGATTATCAGGTGAATTCCCGTTACAGAGGGACCCCAGCGTTGACCCCTAACATTTATCTGCTCATTCGACTCAGACACAACATCCGGCTCAGTGAATCAGTTCAAATTGGAAGTTCTTGCCATTCGTGAAGCGGAAAGTCGAGCTACAGAAGGTTGACCAAGGTCCACATCCCAATCTGTGTTCATGGCTCATCGTGATATGTGGACGAGGGGGTGAAACCAAGGAGAAAAACCACTCACATCTGCACAGCGGTGAAAAATGCACCTGTAAGGACAAATGTCCTCAGGATAGCTTGAGCATTATGAATAAGATAGGGCCAAGGACACATCCCGGAGGGGCGGCGTGAGTTACAGGGGCAGTGGATGATTTGTGTTTTTAATAGAGTTAAAATGTTGTCTGTTGCTGGAATGCATTATGAGGGAGGTCAAGAGAGTGCTGGTTCTGTGACGGCAGTAAAACAGAAACAGGGGAGATGGATGTTGCAGCATATTGTATCAAATTTCATGGCACTGTGGAGAAGAGAAATAGGAAGGAAATAACGCCCGACTCCAGCAGTAAGAACTAGAATGACTTTTATAAATACCCTGTGTGGTTGTGTGTTTGCAGAAAAGTTGCCTGGTGGATGCTGGGCCATATTTTGGCCCAGAATGCTGATGGGAAATTTCCCGAACTGTCAGTCTGGTTCCATTGTGCACTGATTTACGTGATGTGGAACGCATTTACGAACCTTGTGTAGAATATTATTCCATCTATCCATTATCTTCCACTCTATCCTCTACTAGAGTCACGGTGGGGTTCCCCATGCCCATCCATAGGAGAATGTTTTGGGCGCTGGGCAGATACCCACAGGACAGGACACCAAGCTATTGCTGGGCACACACTCACTCACACAAACACACTCTATATGGGGCAATTTGGAGAAGTCAGTTGACCTTGATCCATGTTTTTGGACTGTGGGAGGAAAGCGGAGAACCTGGAGGTAACCCATGTGAACACGGGGAGGACATGGAAACTCCACCCAGATTGGGATATGAACCGGGAATCCCTAGTGCTGAGAGGCCATCCATCCTCCTCTGTTTATCCTCTATTAGGGTCGCGGGGGGGGGGGGGGGTTCCCCATACCCATCCAGAAGAGAACGTTTCGGTCATTTGGCAGATACACCCAGGACAGGGCGCCCATCTATCACTGGGCACACACTCACTCACACATACACACTCTATATGGGGCAATTTTAAGACTCCGGAGGAAACCAATGTGGACACAGGAAGAACATGGAAACTCCACCCAGATTGGGATTCGAACCGAGAATCCCTAGCGCTGAGAGGAGAACATGCCAACCACTAAGCCACCGTGCCGCCAGAATATTCTTTAATCCTATAAACTGAAAGGCTTCACTCTTCCCCGTGGTAACTGGCGAGCTGTCAGGACTGTTGAATGTGAAGTGATGTGACATGACACACTGCTTTTGACATATGGTCTGTTTGACATCATTGACAGAGCGTGTCTCTGACTGTCACGTCTCTCCAGGTCCAATTTCATGTGCCTGTAATCTGGAGCTCAAGCGCGACTGCAGGAGGCTACAGTGTCCACGCTGCAAAATTCGCCGCCGTCCTTAATTCCTGCCAGCTCTGCTCTCCTTGTCCTCCTGCAGCATGTCGAACCGACGCGCCCGCTTTGGAGAGACTCATTAACTCGCCGCTGTCAGGACCGCTGCTCCTTCTTTAACCCGGCGTCCCTGAAACCTCTCAGCCTCGGCGCACTGCAGTTGGTCTGAGAGGAGGTCGTCATTGCCGAATTACAGGTCACCAGGGCAGTTATTAGCGATGCACACTGCCTGAAGGAGTACTCCCCTCCTGGGCAAGCTGTAGCTGGTCCGCCCCCGCATGTGCGCTGGACCGGGCACATTACTCTGACACTCTCAAAGGAGGGTATTCCCATTAATGCCTGATCAAATATTAAGCAGCTTAACATGCATAATGGCAAACATGCCGGGGTTATGCCAGCCGCAGAATAAAAGCTCGTGGTGGATGAGGAACGGGGAAGCAAAGATTAATGGTGTAATGCAAAAATGGTGTTTAATTAATTGATCAACATGGCCAGTGGTACATTTATTGCCGGGGGCAGAGCATGGGTCAGCCATGATACCCCACACCGAAAACAATGAGGGTTAGAGATTAAGGCAGGGGAGAAGGTGGAGATGTTGGTAATGGACTTTGGACATGGCACCTTTATGGGCAAGAAATTGTAAGGCCTGTTGGTTTTTTTGATTCACTCGATTCACACCTGATCGGAACCTAAGAACGAACAACTTTAAGGGTTACGACACGACAGGACAGGACAAATTGCCCCTATATAGTCAGTATGTGTGTGTCTGTGTGAGTGTGTGCCCACGGATAGATTGGTGTATCTGCCCAGCGCCCGAAACGTTCTCCCCTGGATGGACATGGAGAACCCCCTGTGAACCTAGTAGAGGATTAAGCAGAAGAAAATGTATGGCTTCCGTGGTTGGCATGTTCTCCTGTCAGCGCTGGGGATCCAGGTCTGTATCCCGATGTGGGTGAAGTTTCCATCTACACGTGGGTTTTGAGGCCCTAACCAACACCCTAACCACAGTATATATTACAGCTTCCCTCAAAGGATGTAGAATTACTACAGAATACAAAGCCCCTTAACACCATTGGTTCCAGAACTTTTTCTGCAGTTACCCCCCGCCGAAGTGTCCATGAGTGCAGGGGTGGTGGGACGTGGAGAAAACTAGTGTAGTCCTCAATACACAGGGGCTTCCCATTGGGCGGCTATTAGAGAGTTCAGTGATAAAAAGTCCTGGAGCATGAAACAGGGACAAACTTTTTCAAACAAAGGTTCTATAATTGGACACCAAGCTGTTCCACAGAGGGTCTAGTGGTCAGTTCAGGATAAACAAGGGGTACAGAGGTGCACGGTCTGTTATTAATGAATAAACGGAGCACACGGAGGCTTTGATCTAACCTTATTACTGTCAGGTCGGTTTAGAACGGTTTAGAACTCTGGAACACTATCTCTCGCTATTGATTATGGGATGGAGCCATAATCATATAACCTTTTTTATATCTTATGAAATCATTTTTAAAATATATATCGAGTCTGGGGTGGATTATTTTGGCTATTTGAGCTGAACAGATCTGTTCCAGCCCCAACGACCAATAAATCATGTTCACTTAAGACACTGCAAGTACACTTGTAATTAAGCCTATGGTCTAGTAGAACGCTCTAACAGGGATCTATATTTGAGAACCATTCCAGAACTACTAATGACCTAGCTGGGAGTCTACAGGACCAGATCGTGACATCTCTGCTGCTACGGCAACACCCGGTTGTAGCTGTTATTGAATTTTCGTCTATAGTTATAATAAGCTCATATTAAAAGGTTTTTGAAGGCTAGACTGCAGCTGTGGGTCGCGGTCCAGAGTAGAACAGTGCTAATCTTTATTAGAACAGTCTAACCAGGGTGTATGATGACATCACAGGTAAGGTTTCGCTGGACTGATGGGTCCATTGCCTTTTGTGTGTCTTAGAACTGAAAGGTCTTAGAACTGATTCCGAATCTAGACTTAAGGCTTGATGCCAATCCAGATAGCGAAATACTCTGACCCACAATCCCTTGTTTTAATCCGTCCCACTTGTCACATTGAATGAAGGCAGGTGTATGTTCCATTTCCAAGTTCACCAAATGGGGAGGGCTGTTTTTTTTTATATTGACCACTTATAGGACACATGTAGGTGTCATAAATCTGTGGATTAAATGTGTTTTGGGACATGAAACCAAATGAATCTTGGCTCTGGAGGGCCACCTTGGTTTGGGAATGATGGATGGATCTCCACTCATATTCCACCTTAGAATTTAAGCTTCATTATTAATGCCCAAATATTAATCACAGACCCAGGACACGTGTGGTGTAGCAGTCTAACTGGTCACTACCACTGCATACTCATGGCAGATGTTACCATTGGGTTTGATTCCCAATTGGGACATTTGAGATCTTTTCTGCATGGAGTCTGCATGTCGTCCAAGGTTCATTCCAGTTCTCACGTCCACATGATGGCCACCTTCAGACTTCAGTCTTAAGTTTGCTGGTGCATGGAAAACAAAAGACTAAATTAAGACCATATTTGTGTGAAAGGTTTAACATCCCCTGCTCATTTATATTTAAACCTTGTTTTGATTTCTGCATACCAGTACATACCCATGGCAGCATGGTGGTGCAACGGTCAGGGTCTCGTTCTCACAAGACGTTACCATTGGGTTTGATTCCCAAATGGGACATTGGAGATCCATGTTTTAATTTTGGCATAGCACTGCATACCCATGGCAGCATGGTGGTGCAACGGTCAGGGTCTCGTTCTCACAAGACGTTACCATTGGGTTTGATTCCCAATTGGGACATTGGAGATCCATGTTTTAATTTTGGCATAGCACTGCATACCCATGGCAGCATGGTGGTGCAACGGTCAGGATTTGATTCCCAATTGGGAAATTGGAGATCCTTTCTGCATGGAGTCTGCATGTCCTGCAATGTTCGTTCAAGTTCTCATGTCCACATCATGGACACCTTCAGACTTCAGTCAGACGTTTAGTGGCGCATGGAAAATGAACGGCTGAATAAAATGACCGACTTAAGACCCTATTTGTGTGAAAGGTTTAACATCCCCTGCACATTTATATTTAAACCATGTTTTGATTCCACCATAAGAATAACCAAAGAAATATTAGCAATTTCATCATTCCGTCAGAAAGCGTTTTATAAAAGCGACTGGGTTTAAAAGGGGAACCTTGATAAAATATTTGCTTCTCCGAAAACAAGCTCTTTGAATTTTCCCAAACTGTATACACAAATAATCAAGCATCTTTTTAGTATTTGTTTTCGCTTTCCTGCTCAGAGGCATAATTTGTCATAAAAACATGAAAAATGCATTTGTTGTCTGGAGTCTGGAGCTGTTAAATAATTACACTGAAGCGCCTCAGGTTCCTTCGCTGCTTCAAAGCACCTGACTTCTGTTCTGACGGGAAGAAAGCTTCGAGTTGTCATGGCCCATTTTCTCCCCCAACACGTGCCATTTTTCCTCTTGCCGTCACCCAATATAAAAAACCTGCTCCTACATCTAATACCTTGCTTACTCCTCGTGTCATTTCACTGAGTCTCGCCGTCCCGATGCGTCCGCCGGGGTACGCTGTAAAAGAGAAGAATGATCGATTCGCCGCAATAAAGATGTCGGGCCCTCAGGAGAATTATAAAATGATTGGCTGCGCTACAGAATCATGTGTACACGGGTTTCCCAATATTTTTTTCGCCTTCCTGAACTTTGGCAGGTTACAGTTTCACCTCTGTGATTTTTTTTATTATTTTTTTTATTATTATTTTCGGCGGGCGGCACTGTGGCTTAGTGGTTAGCATGTTCGCCTCTCGGCACTAGGGATTCCAGGTTCGAATCCCCATCTGGGTGGAGTTTCCTGCGTAGGTTTCTTCCGGGTTCTCCGGAACATGGATTAAGTCAATTGAATTCTCCAAATTGCCCCATATAGAGTGTGTCTGTGTGAGTGAGTGTGTGCCCAGCGATGGATTCGCGCCCTGTCCTGGGTCTATCTGCCCAGCGCCTGAAATGTTCTCCCCTGGATAGGCATGGGGAACCCCCCCCCCCCCATGACCCTTGTAGAGGATAAAGCTGAAGATAATGGATGGATGGAATTTAATAATAAGGGCAGCACGGTGGCTTAGTGTTTAGCATGTTCTCCTCTCAGCGTTGGGGATTCCTGCTTGGAATCCCAATCTGGGTGGAGTTTCCATGTTCTCCCCGCTGTCCGCGTGGGTTTCCTCCCACAGTCCAAAAACATGGCGCAAGGTCAATTGAGTTCTCTAAATTGCCCCATATAGAGTGTCTGTGAGTGAGTGAGTGTCCAGTGATAGATTGGCACCCTGTCCTGGGTGTATCTGCCCAGCGTCTAAGACGTTCTCCTCTGGATGGGCATGGGGAACCCCCCCCACGCCCCTAGCACAGGATAAAGCAGAAGATAATGGATAATGGATGGCATGTTGGCTTAGAGGTTAGCATGTTCTCCTCTCAGCTCTAGGGATTCCTGGTTCGAATCCCAATCAGAATAAAGTTCCCATGTTCTCCCTGTGTCCGCGTGGGTTTCCTCCTTATTCTCCGGTTTGCTCCCACATTCCAAAAACATGGATCAAGATCAACTGAATCCTCCAAATTGCCCCATAGCCACATAGCAGAGTGTGTCTGCTATGAGTGAGTGTGTGCCCAGCGATAGATTGGCACCCTGTCTGGGTGTATCTGCCCAGCGCCTGAAACGTTCTCTGTTAAAGTCTTACCCCCCAAACCCCCCACCACATCCACCAACCCCCATCCCTGATGCTGGCTAAGGCTTTTGAAGCGTCTGTGTGCTCAAGTTCTCCAAGACGAATCCCTTTAGTGATCAGGACCAGCTCGCAGATGTCGTAGCGCTAAGTTAGCACGCCTCCACTCCCGATGAGCCGCCTTATAATAGCGAGCTGATTTAACACCTGTGAATAAGGACTCCTGCTCATGTAGCACTTCTCGTATGGAGACCTCCATTTTAATGAAAGGTTTAAAGAGACAGAAAAACATAGTTATCAACCTTGAGGCTTCATCCAGAATGTTTTACGGTCCTGTGTTTTGCTGGATTTCCTTTCAACCCTTTCCCAACGTTTGCACCACCAACACCCCCCCCCACACACACACACACACACACTTCGTAACTCCCTGGTACTTCAACCGACGCTGCATGTTAAACCCATGTTAGTGTACCCATGCTGATTAACTTGTACCTGACCACTTGAATTCTGGAACGTTCTACTCCCAACTTCCCAAAGTCCCGTTTCCATCTCCATTTAAATCTCCTGTGGTCGTTCCATCCATCTATCCATCCATTATCTTCCACTTTAACCTCTACTAGGGTCACGGGGGGTACAGGGGGAGAACATTTCGGGCGCTGGACAGGGCGTCAATCTACCATTGGATCCACACTCCATCACACACACACCCACACAAACATACTCAATATGGGCCGATTTTGGAGAACTCAGTTGACCTTGAGCCAAGTTTTTGGACTGTGGGAGGAAACCGGACAACCCGGAAGAAACCCACGTGGACACTTGGAGAACATGCAAACTCCACCCAGATTGGAATTGTCGTGGATTTTGGATATTGGCTCTATACTGTAGATCTTACATTAGTGTGGCATGGTGGCTTAGTGGCTGGCATGTTCTCCTTTTAGCGCTAGGGATTCCCGGTTCGAATCCCAATCTGGGTGGAGTTTCCATGTTCTCCCTGTGTCTGTGTGGGTTTCCTCCGGGTTCTCTGGTTTCCTCCCACAGTCCAAAAACATGGATCAAGGTCAATGGAATTCTCCAAATTGCCCCATATAGAGTGTGTCTGTGTGGATAAGACATATATTGGTGTCCTGTCCTGGGTATGGGGAAACCCCTCCACCCCGCGACCCTAGTAGAGGATAAAGCAGAAGATAATGGATGGATGGATGGATGGATCTTGCATTATTCAGCATGGGTGCAGGAACGAACCTTCCCCAAACTCTTTAACGTCGGTACTGCTTGCCGGTGATGCAGTGATCAGTGAGTGTGAGCATGAGGTGCATTTAAGGGAAGTGCAGGAGAACCATGAAAGGAGTCACGACCCTCTCTGTGATGTATTTACCTCGACAGTGGTGCGTCTTCCAGAATCCACCGTGCTCTTTCTTATGTAAATAAGGCGGCCTCATTAGCCGAACCTTATTCACCTAGCTGTGTTCGACACGGCGTCAGCGTCTGGAGTGCGCGACGGCCATCTCCTTGCTCCTTTTGATGCCGTGTGCAGGTCGGGTGCTTTTTATGTCCGTGCATCCTGCATAAGTAAGTGTCCCTCTTTTAATAAATCTCCAAGCTGTCCTACTTTCGCGGGGCCTCTAATGAGCAGCCTCTTCATCTTCTCATTTCCATCCTGATTAGGTTACACCGCCAGCGCTGCCGAGATTTGTCCCACACAGCCCTTCTTTTGATTTCTTTTAAGTGGAAACGTTGGCAACACCGAACAATTATGTCGCGCATCCCGCGTGCGAAGTTCCTCGCTCAGGCTCTGTTTATTGCAGCCGGGAACTCGACAGTGATTTAGGATGCTGCGAGGGGGTTAGTGAGACATTCATCACGTCGCGAGTGCTGTTTACGAGCCGGCATATGCGGCTAAGACAAATTAGTTTTCGCCGCGCCCCGTAAATGGGCTTTATGCCTTCCAAAGGCTACAAATTGGATCTGCTTAATTTTCCTTCGTTATTTTAACAGCCCCGAATTACCATTCTGCAAAGTCATCGCCCGACCGGTTGCTGCGAGACACGGCGAGGAACTCGCGAGCGGAGGCGGACGTTCGGACTTTCTGGCCGCCGGCGCACCTCCTGCGAGGATCTCCTGAGGTTCACCTTGGAGCCTCTTTGAAAGAAAGGATAGCCCATTTGTTAATTACTTCGTTTGGAGCGCATTCTGCCGGAGCTGTTGTTGCCAATTAGGAAAGTGATTGTTTTCTGGGACGAGGCCTGATGATTATCGAGCTCCGTCGGGGAAGGCTGCTTCTCGACACAGGACTGGAAGGCGCGCCGGCGTGCTAATATCGTCAGCGAACACTACAGACTCGTTAGGAATGTTAATTCCGAACTTCACAGTTGGGGCGCGTGGTGCCTCCGACAAGACGATGCAGCCGGCGAGAGAATTCGAGAACTTGTACAAAATTAGGACACTATACTGCCATCTGCTATGTAAACCATGTTTTTTTTTTTTTTTTTTCACCGTCAGTCTTTTCTGCTGTAATTTGGTCGCTTTTGTTTCAAGAAGTGGCTAACAGATGGCAGCGCCAGTCCTCTACAGAAACAAGAGGGGTGGGCAATTCGTCAAGTGATGGGAAATGAGACCAGCCGAAAGGAAAAAGAAAAGATAGTGAAGCACAGCTCCAGGGGCCTCGGGAAGAGGGTTCCATTCTTGATTTCTATCAGCGTCTTTGCCTAGGATCGTTTCCCTGAATCCACACCATTGAGGCACTAAATCAAGGAGTGATCACCTTTAATTGGTGAGGATTCCAAGCAGTAAAGTCCAGTTTGTCCAGTCAGCTCCACTCGGTTGAGGGGTTTTAACCCCAGCTCTGCCAAACTGCAGCTGCGGGTCCCTTAAGCAAGTGCCCTTTAACGAAAGCAGCTCTAAATTTAGGCATCCATTTTAGAATCTCCATCCTGACTTCAGCTGGTGGTCGTATCCATGGTGACCTTTGTTGATGTACATGTGTGCAGGGCCTTCATTTATAGACTTCACTCTGAATATTTGGCAAAATGGACGTATGTACACTTCCATCTTTTGAGGATTAGGTTTGCAGCTTATGCCAAGCTGCTGGGATTGGTATGTTCTTCACATGCCCCGTATCCCAATCCCCTCAATGTGTCTGAGGTACGTCAAAACATCACAGTAGTTGTCATGTTAGAAAATCAGAGTTCCTTAATTTAGGGATTCAGAAGGTCATATTCCAGCAGTCTCTCAAGTAGGAGGAGTTTGAATTTGAGGAGCTGGTGATCGTATCCATGGTGACCTTTGTTGATATACGTGTGAAGGGCCTTTCTCCATTGAGTACTGGGATAGGCTTGTTTCACTTTATAGATTTCACTCTGAATATTTGGCAAAATGGACGTACGTACGCTTCCATCTCCTAAGGACTAGGTTTGCAGCTTACCCCAAGCTGCTGGGATTGGTATGTTCTTCACATGCCCCGTATCCCAATCCCCTTAATACGTCGGTGGTACATCAAAACATCACAGCAGCTGTCATGTTAGAAAATCATAGAGTTCTTTAATTTAGGGATTCAGAAGGTCATATTCCAGCAGTCTCTCAGGTAGCTATTTTTTTTTTTTCAGCGCATCATTTCACCGAGGCCAAAAACTCATTAATTTTATGACCCACGCTCTATATTTCTCATTGGCCAAAACCAGTTACGGGTTCCGGCCTCGGGCTTGTGGACCAACACCCTGAAAATTAGTCCTTTTCTGCTCTCACTCTCTTTATGATCTGCCTTATTTGTCACAGGTGACACGGAGCTCTATAGAGCCTCTGCCGCAATTACCATCTACTTTCGCTTTGATCTCTCTGGTTCAAAAAGATCAGCTTTTGAAAGGCGAAAAAAATTAAATAAAATAAAAAAACCACAAGCCGGTCATTCCAGTTAGATCCGAATGGTCGCTCGTCCTTTCCTCCGATGCTGCCATGGTTTCTGCTGATTGAATTTTGAGCTTCATAATGAAAATATCATTTTTATTTTCAGAAGTTTGGGAGTCATGCACTCGACTGTATGGAACCAATCCCAAATGCACGGAGCAGGTTTAATTAAAGGATTCCACTGAAGCCCTTTCGCTCTGACCCCGAAATAAAATGAGAGGCATCATGACTTCGGCAGACTATTGGAGGACAAGTGTCTGGTTTATTGTCCGCTATCTAAAAAAAACATGACATATTTTATGACATTGGATGGAAAGCTACGGTTATCAGGTCTTCAGTTGTTTACATGAAGGATGTCTATCCATCCATCCATTATCTTCTGTTTTATCCTCTACTAGGGTCACGGGGAGGGTTCCCCATGTCCATCCACGGGAGAAAGTTTCGGGCGCTGGGCAGATACTCCCAGGACAGGACGCCAATCAATCACTGGGCACACTTACTCATGCAGGCACTCACACAATCACACTATATATGGGGCAATTTAGAGAACTCAATTGACCTTGATCCATGTTTTTGGGCTGTTGTCTGAGAGGAGAACGTGCTAACCACTAAGCCACCGACCCGCCTATATATATATATATATATATATCAGTATGAGGGTGGGATGCCCTTATCTGGTCACTGAATGACCCCCCGAGCTCCGAAGTGCTAATGGTAATTGTTAATTCATAGCTTCCTCTGTGCCGCCGCCCAAGGATGTAAATCAGGGAAAAACAAAAAGAAAAAAAAAAAATATATATATATATATATATATATATACACAGATCAGTATGAGGGTGGGATGCTCTTGTCTGGTCACTAAAATGACCCCCCGAGCTCCGAAGTGCTGATGGTAATTGTTAATTCATAGCTTCCTCCATAAATAGCTTCCCTTGGAGAAGTTCCACAGGCTGTTCGTGTAGATTACTGCTGCCATGATGCCACATACAAGGTGTTCTTTGGCAGACTATTGGATGACAAGTGCCTGGTCTTTATTGTCCACTATAAAAAAACATGACATGTTGCTGCATCTTTTATAACCTAGGCTTTAAAGCAAATGTTATCAGATCTTCAGTTGTTTCATGAAGGATCATATCAGGGAAATATATATATATATATATATAGTATGAGGGTGGGGTGCCCTTATCAGGTCGCTAAATGACCCGAGTTCCGAACTGTTAATTCATAGCTTCCTACATAAATAGCTTTCCTTGGAGGAGTTCCACAGGCTTTTTGTATAGATTACGCTGCCATGATGCCACATACATGGTGTTCTTCACATGCCACTCCAAGTTGGTCAGCCTTCTGCACGATGCTGGCATGAAAGTTTATTTGCCCATTCCTGAGGTCAGACACCGATGGACGGAAGGTACCGCCTTACAATTTCAGTTCTAGTTCACCCTGAATGTACCTGTCGTGGTTGTAATGCTGCCAGTCAAATTCTTCTATATCAAACTTCATATATTACCTGCTTTGTGCACTGCTGGAATGAAAATGGGCCTTCCCCAAACTGTTTACACAAATTTGCAAACACAAGTTGTGGCATTGAGCCTAAAAGAAGCACCCAAAGTGGTCCATAGGCTGCCCTTAGCATCCCGTTACTATTGGAATGGCGAGAAGAACGTCTCTTTAGCATGCCGTTCGATGCGGCGGCACTCGGTTTCGTTCCCGAGGTTCTTTTAATGCGGAGCCGAAATAAAGACGGGAATAATTGCGACTCGATTCTTTGAGGTCAGACACCGATAAACGGAAGGTACCGCCTCACAGTTTCAGTTCTAGTTCATCCTGAATTTACCTGACGCTGCCAGTCACATTCTTCAACAGTAAACTTCATATGTGACCTGCTGGAACAGAAACAGGCCTTCCCCAAACTGTTTATACAAATTTGTACACACAAGTGGCATTGAGCGGCAGCACGGTGGCTTAATGGTTAGCAAGTTCTCCTCTAAGTGTTAGGGATTCCCGGTTCGAATCCCCATCTGGGTGGAGTTTTCCATGTTCTCCCCGTGTCTGCGTGGGTTTCCTCCGGGTTCTCCAGTGTCCTCCCACAGTCCAAAAACATGGATCAAGTCAATTGAGTTCTCCAAATTGCCCCATATAGAGTGTGTCTGTGTGAGTGAGCGTGTGCCCAGGGATGGATTGGCACCCTGTACTGGGTGTATCTGCCCAGTGCTCGAAACGCTCTCCCCTGGATGGGCATGGAGAACCCCCCCCCTGTCCTGGGTGTACCTGCCCAGTGCTCGGAACGCTCTCCCCTGGATGGGCATGGACCCTAATAGAGGATAAAGCAGAAGATAATAAATGAATGAATGAATGAAGTGGCATTGAGCCTGAATGAAGCACCCAAAGTGGTCCATAGGCTTCCGTTAGCATCCCGTCACTATTGGAATGGCGAGGAGAACGTCTCTTCAGCATGGCGTTCGATGCGGCGGCACTCGGTTTCGTTCCCGAGGTTCGTTTAATGTAGAGCCGGAATAAAGCCGGAATAATTGCGGCTCGGTTCTTTGAAATCCATAGCAGCCTTCCGTCAGAGACGTCTTTGTTTTAGAGCAACTGTCACTTTCGCTAATTAGCGTCGAGCGGCGTCTAATACAGAGCTAAGTGCTCGACTAAGAACGAGTCAAGGACACTTTATTCCTAGTACAACTTTTTCTTGGTAAATCTGCTGGTGTAACACACAGCCGTTTGTCGCACGATGACAAATCGGTGTCTACGCCCAGAAAACACGAGCCGCTCGTAATTAACCTCGCTGATCTGACGGGGAGAAGTTGTTGTGCCAACACTAATTTGTTATTGTTAGATTTGGTGGAAGCGGAGAACATATGAAACGTCACACATGGATGGGAGCAGCATGAGGACCACAATTAGAAGTGAGTTCCATCCATCCATTATCTTCCACTTAATCCTATATTAGGGTCGGGGTGTGTGTGGGTGGGGGGGTGTTCACCATGCCCATCCAGAGGAGAACGTTTCGGGCGCTGGGCAGATACACCCAGGACAGGGCGCTAATCTATCACTGGACACACACTCACTCACACAGACACACTCTATATGGGGCAATTTGGAGAATCCATCTGACCTTGATCCTTGTTTTGGGACTGTGGGAGGAAACCGAAGAACCTGGAGGAAACCCACACGGACACGGAGAGAACATGGAAACTCCACCCAGATGGGGATTCAAACCGGGAATCCCTAGCTCTGAGAGGAGAACATGCTAAACCACTAAACCACCGTGCCGCGTTGGAGAACCATAGTCTTCGTTCTATATCCCTCATAGGGTTGATCAGTTATAGGTTCCCCATGCCCATTCAGGGGTGAACGTTTTGGGCGCTGGGTAGATACACCCAGGACAGGACGCCAATCTATCAGTGGACACACACTCACTCACACACACACTCTATATGGGGCAATTTGGAGAATCCAACTGACCTTGATCCATGTTTTGGGACTGTGGGAGGAAACCGGAGAACCAGGAGGAGAACAGTGAAACTCCACCCAGATTGGGATTCGAACCAGGAATCCCTAGCACTGAGAGGAGAACATGCCAACCCCTCCCCGAGTTCCAACAATGATTTTAAAGGTCTACTTGTCAGGTCATGGAAAGGTTCCTGATCAAATAGTTCTTGGAACCTATTGGGGGAAGAACAATGCACTGTAAGGTATGTTATATAGGCAAAGGTATTTAGTTATTCACAGCTAGCACTCTACAGTGATGTAATTCGTGGAGGGTGGGTTCTTTCAGGTCGTGGCACGGTGACTTAGTGGTTAGCATGTTCTCCTCTCGGCGCTAGAGATTCTTGGTTCCAGCCCCTCTTCTGACAGTATTAAAACTCTTGTATTTCTTTTAGATCCCACTGTAAGTCTGAAAGTCTGAAAAGTCTGGCAACCGAGTCAGAGCGGGTGGGTTCTTTGGGTGACATTTGCATGTTCTCTCCATGAGAGGGTTTTTAGGATGCCCCAGTTCCACATGTATGCCCAATGATTGTAATATATAATGTTCGCCTTTTTTAATGCTGCTCGGTCCCTAAGAAGGATGAGTTCCTCATGAGGGCGTTTTTCCTTTCCGCTGTTGCTTGCTCCTTGGGGGTCCATGCTTAGAACACTGTAACGCCACTTTGCGCCAATGCCTCAATGTACCAATGATAATCCAAGGGTAGGACAGGTTCCAGCACCTCCTGTGACCACATGTGGCTTAAGTAGGTGGCTTAAAACTCTTGCATTTCCCTTAGGTCCCAGTCCAAGTCTGAAAGTCCCTTTCAAATCCCAGATGTACGTCCTCCTCCGACACCCCGCCGACTGTGGGCAACCGAGTCAGCCCTATATACTTAGATGCCGTTCGATTTTCCATGAACGTCATCAAGCTATGAGTGTCTCAGGCATCATTTAAAGCTCTCCGAGGCGCCACAGCGACCTTTAACCAGGGGTTGGGCAATTTGGCCACTGAAAAGAAGTCTGACCTTTTTAGGTACTTAGTCACAGCGGGCTGTCAATTAGCTCCAGGCAGAGCGGAGAAAGCCAACAAAGCTCACCTGGAGAACCGCCGCCTCGGGCCCTTCAATAATGAATATTTGTCTGTGGCAAATTGTGGCGGTGAGTTTAATTATAAAAAGCGTTTTCGGTGGAGCCCGGCGCTGTAGTTATTTAAAATGAGGCGGTTCTTTTGCACAATTAAACCCGGTTCTGATTCCACGTGTTCTCATCTCAGCGTGACATGTTCTGCGTGTTTTAATCACCGTCTGCGCCGCTACACAGAAATATGGAAACGTTCTGCTCTATTCGATTGCATCTCCTACCTGTGTTCTACTTCCTTCCACAGTCTAAAAATATGGATTCAAGGTGAATTAACTGCTTGTAATTGCCCCATATGTTGTGTGCTGTGTGTATCTGCCCAGTTCCCAAAACGTTAAAGGCATTCAGGGCGTGTGGTGGTGTGGTGGCTAGCACATGGTTAAAGTTTCCATGTTTTCCCCAAGTCCTCTGGGTTCTCCTACTTCCTCCCCCAGTCTAAAAATATGGATTCAAGGTGAATTAACTGCTTGTAATTGCCCCATATATTGTGTGCTGTGTGTATCTGCCCAGTGCCCAAAACGTTAAAGGCATTCAGGGTGGCATTGTGGTGTGGTGGTTAGCACATGGTTGGAGTTTCCATGTTCTCCCCAACTCCTGTGGGTTCTCCTACTTCCTCCCCCAGTCAAAAAATATGGATTCAAGGTGAATTGGCTGCTTGTAATTGCCCCATATATTGTGTGCTGTGTGTATCTGCCCAGTGCCCAAAACGTTAAAGGCATTCAGGGCGTGTGGTGGTGTGGTGGTTAGCACATGGTTGGAGTTTCCATGTTCTTCCCAACTCCTCTGGGTTCTCCTACTTCCTCCCACAGTCTAAAAATATGGATTTAAGGTGAATTGGCTGCTTTGAATTGCCCCTCTAAAGTGTCTCCTGGGTGTGCCCAGGCATTCTAGGTGGCATGGTGTTGTATTGGTTAACACATGGGTGGAGTTTTTCCACGTTTTCCCCATCTACTGTTCTCCCCCAGTCTAAAAATATGGATTCAAGGTGAATTAGCTGCTTTGAATTGGCCCTATATAGTGTGTGATGGGTGTACACAGTGCCTGAAATGTTAAAGGTGGTGTAGTGGTTAACACATGGCTGCAGTTTCAGCGTTCTCCCCATCTCCCCTGGGTTCTCCTATTTCCTCCCCCAGTCTAAAAATATGGATTCAAGGTGAATTGGCTGCTTTGAATTGCCCCTATATAGTGTGTACCGGGTGTATCTGCCCAGTGTCCGAAATGTTAAAGGCATTCTGGGTGGCATGGTAGTGTGGTGGTTAGCACATGGATGGAGTTTCCATGTTCTCCCCAACTCCTCTGGGTTCTCCTACTTCCTCCCACAGTCTAAAAACATGGCTTCAAGGTGAATTGGCTGCTTTGAATTGCCCCTATATGGTGTGTACTGGGTGTATCTGCCCAGTGTCCGAAACGTTAAAGGCATTCAGGGTGGCATGGTGGTGTGGTGGTTAGCACATGAATGGAGTTTCCATGTTTTCCCCAACCCCAGTCTAAAAATATGGATTCAAGGTAAATTGGCTGCCTTAAATTGCCCCTATATAGTCAGGGTGGCATGTTAGTATAGTGGTTAGCACATGGGTTGTGTATCCATGTTGTCCCCATGTCCGCATGGGTTCCCTCTGAGTTCTCCAATGTCCGCACACGGTTGTGAAACAAGGACAATTGTGTTAAATTGTGGAGGTTTTCGGTGGAGCCCGGCGCCGTAGCGCTCACTGCGAAGCTAGTTCTTTAAAACAAGGCGGCCAGCACACACTATATAGGGCCAATTCAAAGCAGCTAATTCACCTTGAATCCATATTTTTAGACTGGGGGACACAGTCGATGGGATGAACGTGGAAAAACTCCATTCATGTGTTAACCAATACACCACCATGCCACCTAGAACGTTTCGGTCACTGGGCACACCCAGGAGACACTTTAGAGGGGCAATTCAAAGCAGCCAATTCACCTTGAATCCATATTTTTAGACTGGGGGAGGAAGTAGGAGAACCCAGAGGAGTTGGGGAGAAAATGGAAACTCCAACCATGTGCTAACCACCACACCACACCACCACACGCCCTGAATGCCTTTAACGTTTTGGGCACTGGGCAGATACACACAGCACACAATATATGGGGCAATTACAAGCAGTTAATTCACCTTGAATCCATATTTTTAGACTGGGGGAGGAAGTAGGAGAATCCAGAGGAGTTGGGGAGAAAATGGAAACTCCAACCATGTGCTAACCACCACACCACACCACCACACGCCCTGAATGCCTTTAACGTTTTGGGCACTGGGCAGATACACACAGCACACAATATATGGGGCAATTACAAGCAGTTAATTCACCTTGCCGCGTTCCCATCTCGGCGTGACATGTTCTGCGTGTTTTAATCACTGTCTGCGCCTCTACGCAGAAATAAGGGGACGGTCTCGGGACGGCGAATCGCTGGGTAAATCACGCCTGGCTTTAAGCCGCTCGGGGAAAGTTGCGCTCCCTCCGATTGCTTCCTCCGTCCCTGTCTTTAGAACGTAATTACGTTGGGTCTGCGGAGTCAGACGGAGAATAAACAGAAGCGGAATTTGTTCGGCGGAAGACGTCTGTTCCCTTTGTATCTGCGCTTGTTTATTTGGATTTAGCGACTTTATCCCAGCAGGCAGTTGTGTTGACAGTGACGGTGTGTAAACAGCAAGTTATCTCAGTCAGACGTGTTTTATCTGCTGTATTTACAGCAGTCTGTTCCACTCCAGATACGCGTGCGGATCCAAATCCCCAGCGCTGGAGAGACGCCGCACAACCAGATGTGCTGCAATTACATTAATGAGCTACCGAAGGTCAGAACGGCAGCACGGCAGGCTCAGGCCTTCACGCTGGGAACGTTCTGCCGCTCCGTACCCGACTGGGGTGGTCTACATGGCGGCATGGTGGTGTAGTGGTTAACATCCATCCATTAGTGCTTAGCATGTTCTCCTCTCAGCACTAGGGATTCCTGGTTTAAATCCCCATCTGGGTGGAGTTTCCATGTTCTCCCCGTGTCCACGTGGGTTCCTTCCGAGTTCTTCGGTTTCCTCCCACAGTCCAAAAACAGGGATCAAGTTTGCCAAATTGCCCCATATAGAGTGTGTTTGTGTGAGTGAGTGTGTGCCCAGCGATAGACTGGCGTCCTGTCCTGGGTGTATCTGCCCAGCGCCCGAAATATTCTCTCCTGGATGGGCATGGGGAACCCCACCGCGAATCTAGTAGAGGATAAAGCGGAAGATGATGGATGGATGGATGGATGGATGGATTCAAGGTACATTAGTTGCTTTAAATTGCCCCATATAGTGTGTGCTGGGTGTCCTGAGTGTATCTGCCCAATGCCTGAAACGTTAAAGGCATTCAGGGCGACGTGGTGGTGTAGTGGGTGGAGTTTCCATGTGTCCGTGTGGGTTTCCTCGGGTTCTTCGGTTTCCTCCCACAGTCCAAAAACATTGATCCCGGTCAATTGAATTCTCCAAATTGCCCCATATAGAGTGTGTCGAAGTGTCTGTGTGAGGGAGTGTGTACCTAGTGATAGATTGGCATCCTGTCTTGGGTGTATTAGCACCCGAAATGTTCTCTGATGGATGGGCATGGAGAATCCCCCCCCCCCCCGTGTCTGCATGGGTTTTCTCCGGGTTCTCCGGTTTCCTTCCACAGTCCAAAAAAACAAACATGGATGAAGGTCAGTTGAATTCTCCAAATTGCCCCATATAGCGTGTGTGTGTGAGTGTGTCTGTGTGTCCAGTGATAGATTGGCACCCTGTCCTGGGTGTATCTGCCCAGCGCCCCCATCCCCGTGACCTTAGTAGAGGATAAAGTGGAAGATGATGGATGGATGAATAAATTGCCCCATATAGAGTGTGAATGAGTGTGCTCAGCAATAGTCCTGTCCTGGGTGTATCTGCCCAGCGCCCGAAACGTTCTCCCCTGATGGACATAGGGAACCCCCCCCCCTGCGACCCTAGTAGAGCATAAAGCAGAACAATGGCTGGATGGTGTGTAAGTTGACCAGGTGAGAGGTCTTCAGTTGACCAGGCGCCGGCGTCCCCTCTGGGTTTTCCGTCTTGTGTAATCACAGATGGTTTTCGAGAACTTGGAGCCGCCCGCTGTGGCACTTCAGCTCCTCCTGAGTGGCTGCTCCAAGAGACGGCGTCCCGTTTTTGGAAGCGTGCAAAAGAAGCTGCTGTGTTTAATCATAATTGGGGAAATTATTTGTAAATCGTCGGAGCTTAATTACCATCGTTCCCGTTTCCCGCAGTAAAACATCTGTGTGAGTAATTGCCCGGCTGATTTCATCACCTCTCCCTGAGGTGCCCTCCTCGTTTAATGCATGAACCTGTGCAATAACGGCGCCGCTAATTGCAGAAATGATTATTATGCGTGCAGGGCCACGCGCTCATACAAGGCATGTGAGGAAATCTAGATCAACACACCCAGTACATCTGAGGAGGGTTTGTAATTACAGCTGCGACAAAGTATTGCAAAACACAAATCACACG
>JAFMOD010000996.1:212057-294578 GCA_019802435.1 Corydoras maculifer
CACACACACACTATATGGGGCAATTTGAAGCATTCATTTGTTTTTGGACTGTGGGAGGAAGCCGAAGAACCCGGAAGAAACCCACGCAGACACGGGGACAACATGGAAACTCCATCCAGATTGGGATTCGAACCGGGAAAACCACTAAGCCACCATGGCACCCCATGTTTAGAGTGTCAGTGTTACATCTTAAAGAGGATGCGGTGGTTCTCCTTTGGTTCCTTCCCTGCTCCTCAACCCCGCCGTTGCCTTTTCTGCATTCCAACCAAGCGGCTTATTGTTCTATGAAGACGACGACCCGCGGGGTCACCCCTCGTCTCATCCGCACCGGCGAGGACCAACCAGCTGCCTCTCGCAGTTCTCATGCACTAATTGGCCTTGTGGTTGGCATACAAATATTGACATAAATGGCCTTGCGTCTCATAATTAACCGGAGAAAGGTTCGAGAAGGGTTTGCACCGGGGACGCGGCTCTCTGCTTCGAGATTCGGGTCGCCGGCGGTGGGAGTTTGGGAGGAGAAGGGTCTCAGCAGGCGACGGCGATGAGGCGGCATGGTAATCATGTTGAAACCGCACCTCCCAGATGCACACCTTGTGAATATATTATGCGCTGCAGCCTGAATGCTAATTTACAAATTGAGATTCAAGTTGGATAAGTGGTGAGCACTCAGGAGGTGGGGGGTGTGTGTGGGGGTGTTGGGTTCTCGATGGTGGAGGAGGTGTGCAAATGTGTTTACTCGTCAAGGCTCGGAGCGACATGCTAGCTGCTAGATGATGCTGCTGAAGCCCGTCTGGTTCAACGCACCCGCGATGTAACTGCCTACTTGAGCACTTTATATTTTTCTTGTATTTTATGGTTCCTGTCTCTGAAGTACGACTTCTAAAAATAAACTTGGGTACATCAATATGTATGTATGTCTACGTTTAGGAGTAAAACAGTTTGAAGGAAAATGAGTTTGAATGTCTGTAGATATGTTATTTTATTTGTCACTGAAAGCATGTTCCATCCATCCATTATCTTCAGCTTTATCCTCTACTAGGGTCGCTGGGGGTTCCCCATGCCCATCCAGGGGAAAACGTCTCAAGCGCTGGGCAGACACACCCAGGACAGGGTGTCAATCTATCACTGGGCACAAATTCACTCACAGACACACTCTATATGGGGCAATTTGGAGAATTCAACTGATTTGATCCATGTTTTTGGACTGTGGGAGGAAACCGGAGAACCCAGAGGAAACCCACTCGGACACGGGGAGAACATGCACGGGGAGAATCCCTAGTGCTGAGAGGAGAACATGCTAAGCACTAAGCCACCGTGCCGCCCCTGAAAGTATGTTCAATTTCACTAAACTACATTATTAGTCACTGTAATTTGGTTAAATTTCCTCTGAATGGAGTTTTTAACGTCAAATTCTTTGACTGTATGAATGGTGGCGTGGCGCCTCTGGCACGCCAAGAACAAGCATGGGAAATAAAATCGAGGCGCAACTGAATTATTATTGTGTGTTCATCCATCCATCCATTATCTTCCACTTTATCCTCTGTTAGGGTCGCTGGGGGTTCCCCATGCCCATCCAGGGGAGAACGTCTCGGGCGCTGGGCAGATAGACCCAGGACAGGACGCCAATCTATCACTGGACACACACTCACTCACACAGACACACTCTATATGGGGCAATTTGAAGAACTCAATTGAGTTGATCCATGTTTTTGGACTGTGGTAGGAAACTGGAAACCCACTCTGACAGGGGGAGAACATGGAAACTCCACCCGGATTGGGATTCGAACCGGGAATCCCTAGCACTAAGAGGAGGAACCCCCCCCCCCCCCCCCCGCGACCCTGATAGAGGATAAAGCGAAAGATATTGGATGGATGGATGTAGAAAGAGCTCATTGTACATTTGTTTATGTGATTTATGTTACAGTTCTTACGGTTGGGTGGAAGGTTATGTACAAAGTTAAGGTACAAGCTCATGAACAAACCTAATCAGTTTTGGCAAGAATATTGACCAAAATATCTTCAAATCAGAGAGAGCTACTCGCGTGAACGTAGTAGGAATTGCCTCACTGGGTCGGCGACGATCCACAGAGTTCTGTGAAAGAAACTCAAGAACAGGTACGAGGTAAAAATAGCCGAGTGCGATTTCAAGCATACCCTGCGAAACAGCGCGTCTACATGGCAGGTATAAATAAGTGGCACTTAATTAACCTTTAGCTTATTATTCGAACGCTTTTCTGCTGGTTGCTGTAACATGAACATTAAGATTCGAAGCACGACTTCGCCGGATTCTCAAATATCTGCCATCGAGGATGCAGGATCAGAACCTTATGTCTGTAAAGCATGTGTCGGTAGAACGGCTAAATCTCAAGCAGATGTGGAGAAGGTCTCGTATGGGACACTGGGACACTATAGCTGGCATAAGAAGCATTTTGGGGTTATATATATATATATATATATATATATATATATATATATGTGTGTGTGTGTATATATATATATATATATATATATATATATATATATATATATATATATATATATATATATATAGTATTTGTATGTATATATATATATGTGTGGGTGTGTGTGTGTGTGTTCTGCACAGGTGGGTTAAATATGCAGGACACACTCCTCTGTGTGGCAGCACTGTAGGCATTACGTTATGAAACGGATGGGACAGGCTGGAATGTGTTTTCACATAAGGAGCACCATTGGTTGGCTGTCAGCCTGCGGTGTCGAAGGTGGAATGCAAAATAGATACCGATTTCTGATTGGTTAATTACAGCAGTCTACATTCTGGCTGTAATGATGGGATCGGAGGGGTTATGTTATTGGTGTATTACTTTATCATTAGAACCTCAAAATAATGATGTTTCAAGCAAATCAAAGCTGTAAAATGATCGTTGGATGATCGACTGTGTGCAGGAATGTTTACCTCCGGAGATCTGGTCTGGATACAGTAGTGTTTATGCATCGACGTTATTAAATAAATGTTTTTCCACAGCCAAGTGCACTTCATGGCCAGAGAAATGACATTTGGAAGTCAACACTTGGCATTTAGAAAAAATTTGAGTGACTGGACGAATGTTAAAGTTCATTTTCCCTCCGAAAAATAGATAGTGTAACACACAGTATGGACAGAAGTATTGGGACACAGCTGATTTAGGACTCTTATTCAGTTCTATTGCTATATGATGATGCTACAGGTCTCATGTGGGATGTGGGCCATTTCTGGCTGAGCTGTGTCACTGCTGGCCCTCTGAGCCGAAGGTGGCCCTCATATCTAAACTAAATATGGCCCACATGTTCCAAAACACATTTAACAGACATATGGTACTGGTACAGTAATGCAGAGCTCTAATGGGGGGTGCATGTGGCCCACACCATCACTCCATCAGCAAGTGGGCCAAAGAAAATGGGGAATAGGGGCCAGAATCATTTTGTTACCCGGGCTGGTGTTTATGATGCTCTGCCGTCCTCGGCTTGTCTGGATACAGTGGTGTTTATGCATCGACGTTATTAAATAAATGTTTTTCTACAGCAAAGTGCACTTTATGTCCAGAGAAATGACATTTGGGAGTCAAGACTTGGCATTTGGAAAAAATTTAAGTGACTGGACGAATGTTAAAGTTCATTTTCCCTCCGAAATTAGAGACTATGGACAGAAGTATTGGAATACAGCTTTTAAACTGCTGATTCAGGACTCATGATGATGGTGATGATAGTGGGTAAACCCATGTGGGATTTGGGCCACTTCTGGCTGAGCTGGGTCACCGCTGGCCCACTGAGCCAAAGGTGGCCCTCTTATGTAAACATTAATATGGCCCACATGTTCCAAAACACATTTCACAGACATATGGTACTACTACAGTGATGCAGGGCTATAATGGGGGGCGCATGTGGCCCACACCGCCACTCCATCAGCAAGTAGGCCAATAAAAATGGGGAATAGGGGCCAGTATCATTTTGTAATCAGGGCACTTTCCTGCTGGTGTTTATGATGCTCTGCCGTCCTTGGCTTGTCTGGATACAGTAGTGTTTATGCACCGACGTTATTAAATAAATGTTTTTCCACAGCAAAGTGCACTTTATGTCCAGAGAAATGACATTTGGGAGTCAAGACTTGGCATTTAGAAAGAATTAAAGTGACTGGATGAATATTAAAGTCGAAATATAGAGTGAGTAAAACATACAGTATGGACAGAAGGATTGGGACACTGCCGATTTAGGACTCTTATTCTGTTCTACTGCTAGTGTGGAAAACCGAAGGTCAGGATTTGCATTTGGGACAGTTACACATTTGAGGAAACAGTTTGGGGAAGGCCCTTTAATGCCTGACTGTGCCTCAGTAAACAGCGTAATATCCATAATAGGATGTTTACCCAAGACCATGACTAATCCTGACCTAAAGCTTGTGAGCCTGGCTTTTCTTCCAACATCGGTGTCTGACCTCACAGATTCTCTTTTGGAGAAACGGATTTCCACAGAAACACTTTGCAATCTCGTATCAAGCTTCCCAGAGGAGTGGAAGCTGTTAAAAAAAAAAAGCTAGGTGTAATGTGTGTGTGTGTGTGTGTGTGTGTGTGTGTGTGTGTGTGTGTGGGTCCTAATACGTCTGACCATATGGTGTGTGTTGCAAGAGTAATTTTAAAACATCTCAAACTCCAAAAGGGACCCTTTATGTCACTAAGTGGCTCCTGCCAAGAATTAGATTTAGGGTTTTTATCCGCCCCTCTCACCCCCCACCACCCCCACCCCCGGGACACAGTGTAGTGCACTTCACTGAGGAACTCTAATGCATCTTCACAGGTCCACTTCAATCACTTTCCCACGATATGGACATAGAACAAAGGTTCGCTGAGAGAACAAGTGCTGGGTGCTTCAAGGATCGACTCAGAATGAAACAGTCCATCCATCATTTTCCGCTTTATCCTCTACTAGGGTCGCAGGGTGGGGGGGGGGGGGGTTCTCCATGCCCATCCAGGGGAGAACGTTTCGGGTACTGGGCAGATACACCGAGGACAGGACAGGGCACACTCTCACTCTCACACACACAAACACACTGTATATGGGGCAACTTGGAGAATTCAATTGACCTTGATCCATGTTTTTGGACTGTGGGAGGAAACCGGAGAACCCGGAGGAAACCCATGTGGACACGTGGAGAACATGGAAACTCCACCGAGATGGGGATTCGAACCAGGGATCCGCAGTGCTGAGAGGAGGGGGGGAGGGGTTCCACATGAGAAGAGAACGTTGTGTAATGTGTGGGAGAACGTTTTGGGCGCTGGGCAGATACACCCAGAACAGGACGGCAATCTTTTGCTGGGCACACACATACAAAAACACTCTATATGGGGCAATTTGGACTGTGGGAGGAAACCGAGGAACCCAGAGGAAACCCACACAGACACTGGGAGAATGGAAACTCAACCCAGATTGGGATTCGAACCGGGAATCCCTAGCCCTGAGAGGAGAACATGCTAACCACTAAACCACTGTGCCACCATAACAGATGAATGAATCCATAACAGATAAAAAAAAAAAGTGCCGACTAATTAGAAAAATGACATGATAGAAAAGACCAATCGGCAGACAGAGGAGGAACGCGCAGGGCTTTTAGAGAACATGCCAAAGCACCAGCATGTATTCAGAAGTTGGTAGAACAATCCGAATGGGGTGAGGTTGAAGTTAGGTTGTGTTTTACACTCACAGGGTTTCGTCCAATGGCAACTCGGGGACCAGTCACGGTTCCCTGAGGTCAGACGAAGTAGTAATTAAAAGTTCATTAGGAATCTATTAGCGGTGGTGTAATGAGGTGGAGATGGGCAGCGGTAGGCGAGGAGTGAGGTTTTCTTGCTTGCTGCCGTCCCGTCTCTGAGGGTGAGGGGTATTTGCAGACAGACCAGGGGCCTCTCAAAAGTAATGCAGTGTTAGTGCCCAAATGACAAAACAGTGCGGGGCAACTCGCCTGCTGATTGCTCTTGGTGGGGGTGGGTGGAAGAGAGGGGCTTGATTGGCACTTGGCACCAGGCTCATTTGCATTTCCATAAGGAGTCTGTTGGTTCACAGGCTGCACTGCTTTGTTCTCATGAACAGGAACCAAACCGCTCGAGGTTCCCCTTCGGAATGCGACGGATCACATTGTTCCCGTCCCGACCAAACGGTTAGGATCCGTTGGTGCCGTTATAACAGAGCTCCTCAACGTCTGAGGAGAACTTAGCGTGAGAACACGAGCAAGACGATATAAGAACAAAAGAAGACCTGCTCTCTGTCTGGAGTGGAACACTCACACAGACACACTCTATATGGGGCAATTTGGAGAATTCAATTGACCTTGATCCATGTTTTTGGACTGTGGGAGGAAGCCGGAGAACACAGAGGAAACCCACTCGGACATGGGGAGAACATGGAAACTCCACCCAAATTGGGCTTCGAACCGAGAATCCCCAGCGCTGAGAGGAGAACATGCCAACCACTAATAGCCCTAGTCCTGGTCTGTTTTTTTTTTAGTTTTAAAAATGGACACCTGATTATTACACAAGTTGTACATTATGTCCTGCTCTGTTGATGTGCGGGGGGGGGTCCCCATGCCCATGCCCATGCCCATCCAGGGGAGAACGTTTCGGGCGCTGGACAGACACGCCAGGACAGGACGCCAATCTATCACTGGACCCACTCACTTACACAGACACACTCTATATGGGGCAATTTGGAGAATTCAATTGACCGTAATCCATGTTTTTGGACTGTGGGAGGAAACTGGAGAACCCGGAGGAAACCCACGTGGACATGGAAAGAACATGATAACTCCACCCAGATTGGGATTCGAACCGGGAAACCCTAACACTGAGAGGAGAACAAGCCAACCACTATGCCACCCATTATTTTTAATCATGTACCATAAATGTAAATACGTCCAACCATCAATTAATCCTATACTAGGGTCATGGGGGTTCAGGCGCTGGGCAGATACACTCAGGACAGGGCACCAATCTATTGCTGGGCACACACTCACTCTATGTGGGGCAATTTAGAGCAACCAATTGACATGTTTTTGGACTATGGGAGGACACCGGAGACCCCAGAGAAAACATTCTCCCCTGGATGGGCATGGGGAACCTCCCCGCAACCCAAGTATAGGATTAAGTGGAAGATGGATGGCTGGCTAAACTCTTCGATTGACTTTCAGAGTCTGTGTAGCTTGTTTTTAAGGAACACGGAACTTGATGAGTGGTGTGGAGGGCCGTGCAAAACATTGCCATCATTTCCATTTTTATACCGCTCGCCTGATGGTTTAATCTGGAGTGAGGTACTGAAGTGGTCGTGATGCAACCTGAGCAATAAGACGCTCGCTAAAGGGCCCGGCGGGAGCACAGGGCTGGTGCTTAAACCTTTAACCTTGTGATTAAAGGTCTATTACGCTAACATCCTTGATGGCTTCCACCAGCATAAGAAGCGAGGCAGTAACTATGCTAATGTCCTTCACGCCAAGCCTCTCAAAATTACAGCCGTGAGATGACGCTAAGAGTTTTTCCGCCCTTTTAATTTTCACTTGATTTTAATTTGGGTGGACCTTCACAGACCTGATCTGCAGCCCTCAGTGACTCGCTTCTTCACTCTGCAGCCCGGTCTTCTGAAGCAATTTCTTGTCCTTTAACAGGGGGCATAATGAAGCCAAGAGAGACTGTTGAAAGCTCATTACTTCTTAAATGAAGTATTTGCTAAAGCAGGAGAAGGAACACGGGACCTTCGGAAAGGCCGCAGTCTGCTGGGGGAGCTAGACCAGTCCAGACCAGACCAAAAAATCGAGGCGGGGGGGCAAACAAATCTTCCTCTTTATCCTCTACTAGGTTCGCAGTGGGGGGGGGGGGGGTTCCCCATGCCCATCCCCATCCAGGGAAGAACGTCTCGGGCGACAGGGTACCAATCTATCACTGGGCACACACTCATTCACACAGACACACTCTATATAGGGCAATTTGGAGCATTCAATTGACCTTGATCCCTGTTTTTGGACTGTGGGAGGAAACTGAAGAACCCGGAGGAAACCCACGCAGACACCGGGAGAACATGGAAACTCCACCCAGATCGGGATTCTAACCGAGAATCCCTAGTGCTGAGAGGAGAACATGCTAACCACTAGGTCACTGCGCCGCAAAATGGATTATTATTAATATTAAAAAACATTCATTCATTCATTTATTATCTTCCGCTTTATCCTATATTAGGGTCACGGTGGGGTTCCCCATGCCCACACAGGGGAGAACATTTCGCGCGCTGGGCAGATACACCCAGGACAGGGCGCCAATCTATCGCTGGGCACACACTCACTCACACAGACACACTCTATATGGGGCAATTTGGAGAACTCAATTGACTTAATCCATGTTTTTGGACTGTGGAAGGAAACTGGAGAACGCAAAGGAAACCCACACAGATACAGGGAGAACATGGAAACTTCACCCAGATGGGGATTCGAACCGGGAATCCCTAGTGCTGAGAGACGGACATGCTAACCACTAAGCCACCGTGACGCCTATTAAAAAACAAATCGGTAAAAATGGCTTTATTTAAACATAATGTATATGATTTAGGTCAGTCACGGTGGCTTGTGGGTAATTAAGCGACCTAATGACTGGGATTGTACCCCGCTGCCGGCGTGACACCCAGCTGTCTCCGAAGTGGGGGACAACCCGGCTTGAGACTCCAGAGGAGGGGGGTATGTTTGACTTTTGCCGCACTTGTGTGGCAGCAGCTGCCCCAAATCTTTTGCCCCACTGCCAGCCTCACCTTTTCTGGCACTCGGCGCCTCGGGGGCCTTTCATCCAGCGTCCCGGCACCCCGGTGCCCAAGCAGGTGCATCTTAACGAAAACAAAAACAAGACAAAGCGACTTGTTTGGACTTGTCCCGGCCACGACGGAGCCGGCTGCCGTGCCAGCCATAATGTAACCCTGGCAGCTGCGAGCGGCTAATTAGCATTTTGGCGCCGCCGACCTGTAAAATTAATGAACGGCCAGTCCACCAGTTGGGTTCGACCCTGGAAACGAGAGAGTTGGCTTCACTGTTGACTATAGACATTGGTTGCCTCGCCTCCCAATGGTCTGCTGATGGGGTACCGTGGGGCGGAACGTTTCGATGCGCACCGATTTGAGTTATTCCTGCATTTTACTTCATAGTTTGAATCCCGGCTCTGGTTTCTGGTAACAAGTAGCTGGCAAATTGGATTGCGAGTGAATGCCTGGTTGAGTTACATACAGCGGTGAGTAATGAGTCATTACCCGAAAAGAAAATGGAACACTGTACATGTGCTAATGCCTTCCGATGCACCGTCTCGCAGGCAAATTTAAATGGAGGGCAGGGAAGGCAGCAGATGTGCCGTCTACCCCTCCATCCCCGTTCCGAAATGGAGCCTTGGTGGTACGTAATATGTAAATAGAACCAGTATGTGCTGGCTCTTATAGCAGGGCTCTGAGGTTCTATCTGCTTAGTGGACCTGTTGAGCAAGCAATCGAATTGCAGATGATGGATCGCCCCACGTCGGAATTTTTGGGATCCCACGTCCGGAGCTCTGATGTTCCGGGCGGTTGATTGGGTTGAACATTCCGTTTGGGTCTGAATTACAGAGAGACCATCTGTAGCTCATCTGTTGCTATTTGCCTCAAATGTTATCAACCCACCCTCCATCCCGTCTAATGATGGAAATGGACCATCACTTACCTGAAATTTGGTACGTGGCCATTGCGGCTGTTGTGGATCCCCATCATCATTCCACTTTGGTTTAATATCCGATTTCAGCCGTGAGCGTTTAGTTGAACAGCTCTGACTTTGTTAGAGCATCCGGACAGACCAAAATACCAAAGTTACCGTCCTCCATCAGTAAATGTCCACAATTTCAGTATTTTGGACACAATTCCAGAAGGAAGTACACAGTGTTGACAACTTGCCAACTTTGTCCCTATATTTAACGACTTTTCAGACCCTCTAGTGAATTATTTCGTTTAAAAAAGGCGACTGGCGACAAATCTAGTGACTTTTTGTGGTGTTTTTGGTGACTCTGAGATGAACACATGCTCTTCACTTACTGTCCTCAGCGAGTATCAGCCCCGTCCCACCCTCCGTCCCATCTAATGAAGGAAATGGACCATCACCCCCCCCCCCCCCCCCCCCCCCCCCCCCCCCCCCCCCCCCCCCCCCCCCCCCCCCCCCCCCCCCCCCCCCCCCCCCCCCCCCCCCCCCCCCCCCCCCCCAACACTCAGTTCGAGCAACATCTCTTCACGCCCACACTGCAAATGAACAGAGCCGCCGCTGACTGAACCCACCCTGTATAGACACAAAAAGAAATTACTGCTTTTAAATAAAACATTTTCCTCCGGGTTCTTCGGTTTCCTCCCACAGTCTAAAAACATGGATCAACGTCTACTAAATTCTCAATTGCCCCATATAGAGTGTGTCTGTATGAGTGTGTGCCCAGCGATGGATTGGCGCCCTTTCCTGGGTGTATCTGCCCAGCGCCCAAAACGTTCTCCCCTGGATGGGCATGGGGAACCCCGGTTCAAATCCCAGTCTGGGTGGAGTTCCCATGTTCTCCCCATGTCCGCGTGGGTTTCCTCCGGGTTCTCCGGTTTCCTCCCACACTCCAAAAACGTGGCTCAAGGTCAATTGTATTCTCCAAATTGCCCCATATCAAGTGCGTTTGTGTGAGTGAGTGTGTGCCCAGTGATGGATTGACGTCCTGTCCTGGGTGTATCTGCCCAGCACCCAAAACGTTCTCCCCTGGATGGGCATTGGGAACCCCCCCCCCCCCACGACCCTAGTAGAGGATAACGTATTTTTTTAGTCACTTTCTTCTCTCCCACAATGTTATTCCTTCACAGCTTCGAAAACATGTATTATGCAAATCAGGCAATGATGTCATTGAGCGACTTCTAGCGCCTTTTAGGGCAGCCAATAGCTTTTTTCCTTACTGAGGATTGCAAAGAAAAAAAACATGCTAATCATTAAGCCAGTGTGTGTCCTAACATTAAAACTACAAAATAAACCCAAATCTATGCCAACCCTGAAACCGATGCATAACGAACCCTGATATCCTAACGAGCCTGCGAGTCTGGCGCTTTTAAAACCCGCTGACCGGCCTTGTCGTCATATTTTACCTCGTTTTTTTGCCACCAGACCCATTCCGCTCCCCCTGACCTTTCATTAGACAGCATTAAAGGAACGCCGAAAATATTGCCTGATAATAAAGTCCACGTTTAGCATTTCTGTTGTTCTCCGCTCTTATTGGTCTGTTGTTGCTGAAGGGCCTGTGTTTGGCTGGGATCATAAATATGGTTTAAATAAGCTTCGATATATTTATTTCTACCTCTTAAAGGTCATCTACAGTTTTACCTTCTATCTTTTGCATTTAATACGGCGACGGAAGTCGTGCATCATGCTGTGGTTGTCATGCTCGTGTACAGTATGGTTCTCCGGGTCTAGGTGTGATTTTATTCACAGAAATTAAAATAAATTGGTTTTACCAAGGATCACTTTGTGGCAGGGGATGGATGTCAGGATAGCTACTCGTGGTCCGGAGGTAGAGCTGAGGGCTATAGACAGTAATTAACACACCTGCTGGAGGTTCCGCTGTTCCAGCATCGACAGGAACAGGGAGACTGGGAACAATTAAACCTGTCACTGACTTTCATTGTCTTCTGAAACGAAACGTTGAGGACATCATGTGTGGCCACGTTCTCCTTGTACATATTATATATTATATGTATATATTAGCATTATGATCTTATAATTTAGAGGATCCAGTGTTGTTTTTGGCATGGACGTGGAACCCTAAGGAAACCCCGGACACGGGGAGGACATGGAAACTCCACCCAGCTGGCTTTCAAACCTGAATCTCCAGTGCTGAGAGAAGAACGCGCCAACCAGTAAGCCACCATGTCAACATGGACAAAGGCGCTTCAGCCATAGTACTTCCAATATTAGGATTATGATGTCATAATTCTGAGGATCCATTTTAGGTTCTAAACATGTTTGTTCATCATAGAACAGAGGCCATTTTTGGAGAAGCTCCGATATTTGTCTGAACATAATAACAAGGTACCAACTAAAACATAATAATATATACATTATATATATATATATATATATATATACATACATACATACATACATATAGGGCAGCATGGTGGTTTAGTGGTTAGCATGTTCTCCCCTCAGCGCTAGGGATTCCCGGTTCAAATCCCAATCTGGGTGGAGTTTCCATGTTCTCCCTGTGTCTGCGTGGGTTTCCTCCGAGTTCTCCGGTTTCCTCCCACTGTCCAAAAGCATGGCTCAAGGTCAATTGAACTCTCCAAATTGCCCCATATAGAGTGTGTCTGTGTGAGTGAGTGTGTGCCCAGTGATAGATTGGCACCCTGTCCTGGGTGTGTCTGCCCAGCGCCCGAGACATTCTCCCCTGGATGGGCATGGGAAACCCCCCCCTATATATATATATATATAATTTATGTATTTTAAACAGGGCTCATGCCATTTCTCTTTTTCAAAGTCACATGACTTTTCCCAATCCCTGAAAGGCTGCATGGTTTCTGGGGTGGCCGTGTTTGCGTAAATCCAGAACCTCCTACCCGTCAGTCGGGGCGATTTATTCCGTATGTAAATGTTTGGACAGAAGGAAAACACTGAGGCGGGGGACGAGCGCTTTGCTACTTCTAAAGCTTCATGTACGTGCTTCTCATCCTTATTTCCGGCTCGGTGATCACTCAAAACAAATGTAGCATCCACTTGGCAAGTAGCGGTGGCGGGCCAAATAAAGGAATTGTCAGATTGGCTGGCTAGGAAGAAAAGCAGAGTGGATCTCGGGCTGCCAGCTGCTGCAGTGTTACAGATCATTTCACATGGGTGGGTCGAGGAAAGTTCATCGCCTGTCCGTCAAAGAGTTTTTCCAATTTGCTGCACGTTTTGGGGAAATAGAACATAAAACGGATCGACTGTGAGGATGAAACACAGAGCCGTGTTCTGGCATGCTGTATTTTATAGGCCCATGCTTCTGTGAGCCATTTATTATGTACTAGAATATTTTGTGATAAGAATTTATTTATAAGAATATTTTTGAATTTGAAAATGAATATTATATTATTCATTATTAAATTTTTTATTGATATATTATTATCTATTATTATTTTATAATAATAATCCATCCATGGATCCCATAATAATCCATCCAGGGGACACTCACTCACACACACACCCAAACCCACTCTATATGGGGCAATTTGGAGAATTCAATTGACCTTGATCCATGTTTTTGGACTCTAGGACGAAACTGGAGAACCCGGGGGAAACCCACACGGGGAGAACATGGAAACTCCACCCAGATGGGTTTCGAACCGGGAATCCCTAGCGTTGAGAGAAGAACATGCTAACTTCTAAGCCACTGTGTTGCCCTATATTTAATATATTCATTATATTATGGATTTATTATTTATTCATCCATCCATCCATTATCTTCCGCTTTATCCTCTATTAGGGACGCGGGGGTGGGGGAGTGGGGTTCCCTATGCCCATCCATGCCTATCACTGGACAGACTCATTCGCACACAAACACACTCCTGGGTGTGGAGAACCAGGTCACACTATGGGGCAATTTGGAGAATTCATGTTCTGGACAACCTGAAGGAAACCCACGTGGACACATGGAATCTCCACCCAGATTGGGATTCGAACCGGGAATCCCCAGCGCTGAGAGGAGAACATGCTAACCACTAAGCCACTTTAACCACTAAACCCTTTATTGATATTCAATTTATTAATTATATTATATATTTCGGGCAGCACGGTGGCTTAGTGGTTGGCATGTTCTCCTCTCAGCGATAGGGATTCCCGGTTTGAATCCCCAAAAACAAGGTCAGTTGAATTTTCCAAATTGCCCCATATAGAGTGTGTTTGTGTGAGTGAGTGTGTGCCAAGCGATGGATTGGCGTCCTGTCCTGGGTGTATCTGTCCAGCGCCCAAGACGTTCTCCCCTGGATGGGCATGGGGAACCCCCCCGTGACCCTAATAGAGGATAAAGTGGAAGATAATGAATAAATATTATATAAATAATCCATCCAACTGCACTCTGCTTGGCGTCGAACCTACAAACACCCGTGATTGGGATTTATTCACCGTAATGCCGTCGTCTCGACTTTAATGCTTTATTATATTAGAATCGT
This sequence comes from Corydoras maculifer, assembly GCA_019802435.1. NCBI lineage: Eukaryota > Metazoa > Chordata > Actinopteri > Siluriformes > Callichthyidae > Corydoras > Corydoras maculifer. Next base: position 226,266 of record JAFMOD010000996.1, read on the forward strand.
GACACGGGGCTGTGCCCGCCCACCTGACAGGTGATAACTCTGTGGGATCACGTGATCTTTCATGTGCTTTGTTACCTCATGTCTCAGGGGTCTCGGAGATCATTATCGGTTCTCAGTGTTCCATTATCCTGTGATGAGTTTGAGAGTGTGGCGCGAGTGCGAATGAGCAGTGAGGGGTGCGAGCTGCTCGACAGCGCGAGCTGCCGGGGGAGATCACAGGTGGGATGTGATATCGACCTGTGCATTTGTTTTTAGATCGCTGCTCGCTTCCCAACATCAGGTTCTTAGGTTCCATCTGCCTGCAACTTTTCTTGACCTCCTTCGTGGTGGGCTGAGAGTGCCCGGGTGCGAGCGTGCACTCTGCACAAATCTGCTCATTCTTGTCCCCGCCACAGTTCAATAGACCCGGCTTTCGCATGATGAAAGGACACCTGAAAGCTTTTAGGGCTCCAATTCTGCGCTCGCATCTGAAGGACGCATTAGGGCTCAGAAATCTGCACTTGGCCATTACAGTGAGCTCATGGCGGCTTTCTTCTGCTTTTGAACCTCGGCGCTCGTGGCTGCTTTTCCCCTCTGTAGGTAGAGCACCGATGACCGGTGTAACACAAGCACAGCAATTCAGAGCCTGAAAGCAGCGCTCACTCCAAACACTGAACAAACTCATAATGATCAAGTTCACTGTCAGTAGTTCAGCCAGATGTGACTGATTCTGTTCAGAGGAAGATCTACTGAATCCAAATACTGAATCCAAATCAGGAGGCATGGTGGCCCTGGAGTGTGTATGTGTATATATATATATATATATATATATATATATATATATATATATATATATTCGAATCACAATCTGGGTGGAGTTTCCATGTTCTCCCCGTGTCTGTGTGGGTTTCCTCCAGGTTCTCCGGTTTCCTCCCACAGTCCAAAAACATGTGTCAAGGTCAATTGAATTCTCCAAATTGCCCCATATAGAGTGTGTCTGTGTGAGTGAGTGTGTGTCCAGCGATAATTGGCGCCCTGTCCTGGGTGTATCTGCCCAGCGCCTGAAACGTTCTCCCCTGGATGGGCATGGTACACCCAGGACAGGGTGCCAATCTATTAATGGGACATGCTCACCACTAAGCCACCATGCCCCTAGTCCGGGTCTGTTTTCTTTCTATTACACAATTTGTATATGATGTCCTGCTCTGTTGATGGAGGGAGGGGGTTCCTCATGCCCATCCAGGGGAGAACGTCTCGGGCGCTGGGCAGATACACCCAGGACAGGGCGCCAGTCTATTACTGGACACACACTCACTCACACAGACACACTCTATATGGGGCAATTTGGAGAATTCAATTGACCTTGATCCATGTTTTTGGACTGTGGGAGGAAACCGGAGAACCAGGAGGAAACCCACGGGGAGAACATGGAAACTCCACCTAGATTGGGATTGGAACCGGGAATCCCTAGTGCTGAGAGGAGATCATGCAAACCACTAAGCCACCGTGCCGCCCCAGCCACTAAATTTAACACCCTTATTAAAAGAGCTGCTCTACACAGTTCAGCTACTGGATTTTAATTAAACTCAGCTACTGAATCTTCCACGATCCGTTCACCCACTGAATCAAACTAGCGAACCCGCATTGTGGTCTGCATTCTGCTCAACGAGTCGCGTTTTGTTACTAAAACCCTTTAAAACCAACGTATATTCTGACTGACTTTCACTTCAATCAAATCCCGAATTATTTAACGTGTCAAAGCTCCCACGCTGCTTTTTATTCAAACGTTCTAATTACATTACGTGAATAGTTGACCGTGGTCGGCGTGCGAGCGAGAAGCCGAGTGAAAAGCATTTTAATAATTTTGCCTGTAAATCAGACTTCAGAGTGAAAATAATCCCGGAACCTTGAGCATCTGGATAAATCCAGGCCTTTATTCAGCCGAGCGAGACGGAGTCTGTCGCATGCTTCGTTTGTATAGGACGAGACGGACGCGGGCGACGACGTGAACGCCGTTTTCGTTCCTGTGCCGTAACTCGTGAGCAAGGCTGAGACCTTGAATGATGTAAATGTGCATAAAAGAGCAGCAGTTTAACTAACAAACACGGAATGTCATTAGCATTTTTACACATCCCAGAGATTTAATGACTGGTTACAGCTCCGGCGGAACGTCACGGAACAACAGTCATTTTATACCCGGGAAAAAAAAAAAAGATTTATTATTTATTAATAATTTATAAATTTAATCACGTCGCTTACTTAATTATGTAGCAGGTCTGTGCTTACGTCTTAAAAGAGGGTTAAATATACAAATGAGATGGGCGGAGCTTATACTGTATTGGTTTTTAAGATCAGGTAGACATCATGGGTAGTGGTCAGTTCATTCCAAAGGTGTTGAATGGGGTTTGGCTCATGCTCTTCCACATCAGACTCACTCTAGAACCAAACAGGCCTTCCCCAAACTGTTTTCACATGCCTTGCGGTATATATGCTGCATCGCTGGGTGCTTGATTTTACTTAATGGGGTTGAGGTATACCAACCCAGTGATGCCTTTATGGACCAGGACGGTTTGGACCTTCCACAAAGTTGGAAGTTACCTCTTCTCCAAACTACAAATATGTTCCATGCCTCAGTATGCAGTCATGTGACCTTTCCTCTAAACCATAGGTCCATGCTAATCTTCCAGGAGGGGAGTCCACCTACTCGAGAAGGTGTTTTTTCAGAAGCCCGACTCCAGAACCAGTATTTTAAGCCTGGAACAGGAGAAGGCCTTCAGGAACCAGTTGAGTTCTAAACCAAACTAACTCAGTGTTGGCTTTATTGACCATTTGGAACAGTAAAAGGCCTTCCCCAAACTGTTCTCACATGGCTGGCTCCATATACGTTGCATCACTGGGTGCTTAATCATATGGACGTCTGACATTGGGACATAATGGGGTTGAGGTCAGGAACCAGTTGAGTTCTTCTAAACCAAACTAACTCAGTGATGGCTTTATGGACCGGGTCCAGGTCTGTTTTGGAACAGGAAAAGGCCTTCCCCAAACTGTTCTCACATGGAATCGCTGGGTGCTTGATCATATGCACGTGTAACCTTAGAACATGATGGAGTTGAGGTCAGGAACCCTTTAAGTTCCTCCACACCAAACTAACCCATTGATGCCTTTGCAGACCAGGACGGTTTGGACCTTCCACAAAGTTGGAAGTTACCTCTTCTCCAAACTACAAATATGTTCCATGCCTCAGTATGCAGTCATGTGACCTTTCCTCTCAACCGTAGGTCCATGCTAATCTTCCAGGATGGGTGTCCACCTACTCGAGAAGGTGTTTTTTCAGAAGCCCGACTCCAGAACCAGTATTTTAAGCCTGAGACACTTTTTTAGAAGTGCGGATGAAAGCGTGAGTCAGTTCCTTCGTCTGCGGCTTTATGGACCGGGTCAAGGCCCGTTTTGTATCAAGAAAAGGCCTTCCCCAAATTGTTCTCACATGGCTGGCTCCATATACATTGTAGCCAGGAACCAGTTGAGTTCCTCCTCCCCAAACTAACCCAATGATGCCTTTATGGACTGGGACAGCCATTCTTATGGCCTTCCCCAAACTGTTCTCACATGGAATCGCTGGGTGCTTGATCATATGCACGTGTAACATTAGAACATGATGGAGTTGAGGTCAGGAACCCTTTGAGTTCCTCCACACCAAACTAACCCATTGATGCCTTTATGGACCAGGACGGTTTGGACCTTCCACAAAGTTGGAAGTTACCTCTTCTCCAAACTACAAATATGTTCCATGCCTCAGTATGCAGTCATGTGACCTTTCCTCTTAACCGCAGGTCCATGCTAATCTTCCAGGATGGGTGTCCACCTACTCGAGAAGGTGTTTTTTCAGAAGCCCGACTCCAAAACCAGTATTTTAAGCCTGAGACACCTTTTTAGACGTGCTGATGAAAGCGTGAGTCAGTTCCTTCGTCTGCGGAGTTGGATGTCGAGCTCGGCTTAAGCTTGAGGATCCGCTTTAATGGGATCGGCACGGCAACAAGTGGAGTCTGGCTCAATAATGCAATTAGTCATCCGGCGTGTGGAGAACCGACTGAATATAATAAGAGCCCTGCTTCATTAAATTACTGTTTCCTCATGATGTTTCAAAGGCCCGTATATAAGTATCGATCGGCTCGCACGGCTGATGGCTCGGCATTCGCCGCCGAATGCTTAGCCCTGCTAAAAACGCATCGATTGTTTATAGCGCCGCCTCTCCGGGCCGCCTGGCCCTCGGCCGCGGCGTTTCTCATTAGATCATTTTAATTCCTCTGCAGTAATGATTTTCCATTGGCTTCCATTTCACGCTTTGCTCATCTGAAATAATTAGCGCTCCGTCGCTGATCGTTTAAATTAGCAAATTAAAAGGAATGCGCTCGCTCCCGCAGCCGTCGATCGCTGCCTCGCGCTGCACATCGTCACCCGGGTGTTTTTGGGGGCGGGGCGGGGCGGGGTGGGGTGGGTGGGTGAGGAACGGCGGTTAAGTTTGATCTAATCACGGGTCGTTTGCTTGATTAATGCTGCCGGCTTTCTCCTATAACGCAATTACGGCGGGCGCAAACGGACAGCCCCGCCTTTACGGTCAGGTACAGATACACGGTGTGAACTCTGTATATGTTGTAGTATCAGGATTGTGTTGTATTGTATTAAAACGACATATATTGATCAGTATAATTAGCAAATTGCGGTCGCCCGCGAAGCCGTTGATCACTGCCTCTCTGTGCACATCGTCACCTTGGTGTTTTTTGGGGTGGAGTGCGGTGGGGGGGGGGAGGTGTGGAACGGTGATTGAGTTTGATCTAATCACGGGTCGTTTGCTTGATTAATGCTGCCGGTTTTTTAAATATAACGCAATAACGACGGGCGCAAATGGACAGCCCCGACTTTATGGTCAGGTACAGATGTTGGGTCAATGTGGGTGGGGTTGGGGTGGGTGGGGTGGGTGGGGTGGTGTGGGGTTGGGAGGGTGGGGTGAGGAACAGCAGTTGAGTTTGAGCTAATCACGGGTCGTTTGCTTGATTAATGCTGCCGGTTTTTTTAATATAACGCAATAACGACGGGCGCAAATGGACAGCCCCGACTTTCCGGTCAGGTACAGATACACGGTGTAAAGTTTGTATACGTTTAAGTATCAGAACGTCTGTGTATTGATTGTTTAAATCAGCAAATTTTTGTCTACATTTGTATTGTTTAAATCAGCAACTTGTGGTCGCTGGCTGCCTCTCTATGCACATCGTCACCCTGTTTTTGTCGGGTGTGGTGGGGAGGTATGGAACGGCGGTTGAGTTTGATCTAATCACGGGTCGTTTGCTTGATTAATGCTGCCGGCTTTTTCCTATAACGCAATTACGGCGGGCGCAAACGGACAGCCCCGCCTTTACGGTCAGGTACAGATACACGGTGTGACCTCTGTATATGTTTTAGTATCAGAACGTCTGTGTATTGATCGTATAAATTAGCAAATTGTGGTCACTGGCTGTCTTTATATGCACATCGTCACCCTGGTGTTTTCTGAGGTGGGGGGTGGGGAGGGTGAAGAACGGCGATTGAGTTTGATCTAATCACGGGTCGTTTGCTTGATTATTGTTGCCGGCGCAAATAGACAGCCCCGCCTTGTATCTGTACCTTGTACCTTGTATCCACGGTGTATCTGTATGGTCAGGTACAGATACACGGTGTAAACTCTGCATATGTTGTGGTATCAGGACGTCTGTGTATTGATTGTTAAAAATGAGCAAATTGCGGTCGCTTTATGCACATCGTCACCCTGGTCTTTTTTGGGGTGGGGTGGGATGGGGTGGGATGGGGAGGTGAGTAACGGTGTGGAATTTGATCTAATTATGGGTCGTTTGCTTGATTAGTGCCGCAACACAATTACGAAGGGCACAAACGGACAGCCCCGCCTTTACGGTCAGGTACAGATACACGGTGTGACCTCTGTATATGTTTTAGTATCAGAACCTCTGTGTATTGATTGTTTAAATTAGCAAATTGTGGTCGCTGGCTGCCTCTCTATGCACACCCCCCCCCCCCCCCCCCCCCCCCCCCCCCCCCCCCCCCCCCCCCCCCCCCCCCCCCCCCCCCCCCCCCCCCCCCCCCCCCCCCCCCCCCCCCCCCCCCCTGTTTTTTGGGGTGGGTAAGGGTCAGGTACAGGTACATGGTGTAAACTCTGTATATGTTGTGGTATCAGGATGTCTGTGTATTGAATGTTTAAATTGTGGCTGATTGCTGCCTCTCTATGTACATCGTCACCCCAGTGTTTTCTGGGGTGGGGTGGGATGGGGTGGGATGGGGAGGTGAGTAACGGTGTGTAATTTGATCTAATTATGGGTCGTTTGCTTGATTAGTTACGAAGGGCGAAAACAGACAGCCCCGCTTTTACGGTCAGGTACAGATACACGGTGTGACCTCTGTATATGTTTTAGTATCAGAACCTCTGTGTATTGATTGTTTAAATTAGCAAATTGTGGTCGCTGGCTGCCTCTCTATGCACATCGTCACCCGGTGTTTTTTGGGGTGGGTGGGGTCACGTGTAGGTACATGGTGTAAACTCTGTATACGATTAAGTGACAGAACATTTAAGGAATTCACACACAAAACTCTTCCAGGTCATTTTTTTGTTTATTCTGCTACAATATATGGACTATGGATATAGTATCAGGAGAACATGCAAATGCAACATAGAAAAGACCTGGTTCTCCACACCCAGGATCTTCCCAGTGGCTCCCAAATTGAGGATACTGCAATGGGAAGTGTACGCAGTCCGAACAAACGTTAGCTTTAGTAGCTTTAAACTTTATTTTGTGCGAAAGCAAACTTTGGACACAGATCCATAACGAAGAATATAATTATTGAACGCTGCATCAGTGGAATTCAGGCCTCCCATCCGTCCAGCGATCGACGTTCCCCTCCGACCATCATTCATCCTGACAGCACAAGCCCTCGGCTCTTCCCTCTGACCTCCCTGCCCCCCCCGTCATATGATGTGAGAAATGTGGAGAGCGGTGAAAGCTGTGCGCGAGAGCGCGACGGAGCGCCAGAGCGCCGGAGAGAGAGGGGAAGTATTATAGCTGGGATTGTCTGACTCCGGTGCTCCCCCGCCCTGATCCTAATACCGCGTGGCAGCGCTGGCACTCGTCTGTCTCAACGCATCCATCACGCTCTCGTGCCGAGACTCCCTCCTTCGCACCTTCAGCGAGCTGGGGAACTTTAACAGGCCTTGTGATGAGCTCGCATCCCTACCGCGAATACCCCGCCGAAGTGTAGGCTCACGTCCGCACTCGCGGGCTCACACCGGCACTTCTTAACGAATGCCTCCGGCAGACAGCGCGGCCCTTCAGTTCCACCTCCATCGCGGAACGCTGAGGCGTTAAGGGTTCCGTGCGCATTCAGCTGAGCTGGGGAATTTCAGCGCTTTGTTTTTTTGGAGCGCCGGATCATGTGACCTGTTCGCGTCTTGGTCTTTGGGAATGAACCTTAAGGTCCTTTGGGTGCGAATCAGATGATGTTAGTAGGAACTTGGTACCATATCTGTGTTCAAGCAGGAACCATAATAAAGGAACCAAAGCAGGGCAGGTGGAACTAATCCCACCCACCCACCCACCCACCCACCCACCCACCCACCCACCCATCCATCCATCCATCCATCCATCCATCCATCATCGTCCACTTTATTCTCTACTAGGGTCGTGGGGGGAGGGTTCCCCATGGAGAATGTTTCAGACGCTGGGCAGATACACTATACGCCAATCTATTACTGAGCACATTCACTCACACACACTCTATATGGGGCAATTTGGAGAATTCAGATGACCTTGAGCCATGTTTTTGGACTGTGGGAGGAAATCGGAGAGCCCAGAGGAAACCCACGTGGACACGGGATGAACATGGAAACTCCACCCAGATTGGGATTCCAACCGGGAATCCCTAGAGCTGAGAGGAGAACATGCTAACCACTAAGCAACCATGTCCATCCATTATTTTCCGCTTTATCCTCTACTAGGGTCGGGAGGGGAGGGGAGGGGGTTCCCCATGCCCATCCAGAGGAGAACGTTTTGGGCACTTGGCAGGTGCACCCTGGACAGGGCGCCAATCTATCACTGGGCACACTCCCACTCACACACACACACTCTACACTGTGGGAGGAAACCGGAGAACCCGGAGGAAACCTACGTGGACACGGGGAGAACATGGACACTCTGTTCAGATTGGGATTGGAACCTGGAATCCCTAGCGATGAGAACATGCTAACCACTAAGCTAATTAATGGATGGATGGTAAAGCCCCATCACAGGTTCTCCGCCGTCGTCAGGAACCATGTATGACAACGTACATATCAGAACTAGTTTGGTTCCCCTGTCTGTATCCCGAGAACCAGGATTACAGGCTCGAATAAGAGCCAGATCCCGGCAGCATCAGCAATCGGCCGTCCTGCTGAGTGTTCCTTCACTTAAATCATAACCAGATGTGACTCTACGCTACTAGAACCCAGGAACACGCATTAATTGGTTTCAATTGATTGCTCAGTGCCGGGTCTCGACCTTTGCATTTCACGCTCGGTGGCTGGGAACCGATTCCAAACGAGATGGGATGTTCTAATGTAGCAGTAAATGAAAGAGTAAACAGAGGATACCGGAACCGTCCCCACTCCCGGGGGCAACGAACATCTGCATACAGACAGCTGCCCTGGCACAGAACGGGTCTGAACGTGACCTTCGTCCGAGACTGAGGAACACTGTGAGCTGAAGACATGAGATACGAGTCCTGTAAAGGAGAACACAGCATCTGGAGTGTTCTCAAAACACAAGAGAACCCTATTAAAGAACGTGATTAAAGTACTGAGACACTTACATATTTATTTATTCAGTATCTTAGGCTTGATTCCATATTGGGGATGGGTATCCCTTTGCCTATCTAGAGGAGAATGTTTTGGGCGCTAAGACAGGGCGCCAATCAATTGCTGAGCACACTCACTCACTGTGGGAGAACCAAGAGAACGCCCATGCTGACACAGGGAGATCATGGAAACTCCACCGAGATTGGGATTCAAACCCGGATCCCCAGCTCTGAAAAGTGGACGTGGTGGACCTACATACATAGCACGTGTTGCTTGTACAGTATCCCAATATTGACGGTTCTTCTTCGTCCAGAAGAACGTCAGATGAAGAACGCTTTAGAACTTTGGTGTAGATGATGTAACCCATCATTGGCAAATGTTGCAGTGGTGGATTGTCCGCCATTAGAGTGCGTTGTCCTTGCCATCCTTATGTTCCAGCCATGATCACCTGTCTTCAAACCCATCCATCCATCCATTATCTTCCACTTTATCCTCTACTAGGGTCATGGGAGGTTGGGTTCTCCATGTTCATGCAGGGAAGAACGTTTTAGGCGCTGGGCAGATACACCCAGGACAAAACGCCAATCTAACGCTGAGCACACACTCACTCACACAAACACACTCCATATGGGGCAATTTGGAGAATTGTCTTGACCTTCATTCATGTTTTTTGGACTGTGGGAGGAACCCCGAGAACCCGTAAAAAACCCACGCAGACACGGGGAGAACATGGAAACTCCACCCAGATTGGGATTCAACCCTGGATACCTAGCACTAAGAGGAGAACATGCTAACCACTAAGCCACCATGCCGCCTTTCTTCTTATATCTAAAGCTCGCATAGTGTTTTCTGGGTTCCTTCATGAGTGTATGGATTCCAAAGTGTCGGCGTACAGTCTGATAGCGGCGTCTGCTTTGAAATTCCCTAAAGAGACAGAACCCTGTCCGATCTGACGTAGTTGGCAAGCACATATTGTACCCGTCGGATGGGCAGGGGACTGGCAGGGACGGGGGCGATGGGTAAATACCGCTACAGGCTACTGTCGCATCGGCGGCGCGTCAACCCATCGGAGTGGGAGAACCGGGGGGAAAAGTGTCCTGATAAATCGCCAATTAAATCAAAGAGACAAAGCATTCGTTTGACTGCCGTGGAGCTGACGCCACGCGCCTCGGTTCTCCCCACAGTGTCGGAATTTGGCAGGAAATTGGTATTCCGTCGTCGGGATAAGCCGGCGGCAATTAAAACAAACACTTAAGGTGGGAAAGCGCACAGCCTAATTGAAACTGCTGAACGCCTCGATAACTGCTTGGCTTTTAATTTCCATAAATACCTCGGCTGTACTTTTGGAGATATAATGCCATCTCAGAGGACTTCTAAAAAGTTTTATACAGCAAAAAAACAGGGTCATTAAAGCACAATGTGACGAGGGAGGGAGGGAGGGAGGGAGGGAGGGAGGGAGGATGGATGGGAAGACCACAGCATGAAACTGTGCGGCGTGAAAATGTAGTTAAAATAGTGCAGGAAATGTATTTAGAAACTGCGTTCCAGAACAATCGAGACGGAGGCGCAAGAAGATCAGTCCTCGCTTGTCCTTCAGCATCGCTTTTAATTGGGGCCGGTCACTTGCACTTTGTCCCAACAGGAAGTGGATGGAGGGCAGAGCTTATCGGAAAGAAAACATTTCGAATGGCTCTCGGTTCATTATGCACTCACAGGCCCGGTGAGGTACTGTAGTTGGTGAGGGCGTGGTTGCTCAATGGTTGGGGTATCAATCCGAAGGTGCCAGGTTGATGGGGGGGGTGGGTCTTGGGCTGGGGTCGAGAAAAATGCATCCTGGCTGATCCTGTGTGATCCTACATGGTAGGGATCAGAATGAAGGAACATTGGACATACAGACCCCTGGAGCAGTAAGGGCCTTGCTTAAGGGCCCACATTGGTAATATCAGTGGACCTGGGATCTGAACCCACAACCAATTATAAATTAAGCAGACTTTTTTTAATTCAAAGCAATTTACAAATATCCCAACTTGGTTGGGGTCAGTGCACAGAGATGGTTGGTACAGCATCCCTGGAGCAATGAGGGTTAAGGGTCTTGCTCAGGAACCCACATTGGACTTCAATGGACCTGGGATTTGAACCCACAACCTTAAATAAAAAAATTAAGACTTTTAATTTAGCAGATGTTTTTAATACAAAGCAACTTCCAAATATCCCAACTTGGTTGGGCCTAGTGGTACAGCACCACTGGAGCAATTAGGGTTAAGGGTCTTGCTCAAGGATCCACATTGGACTTCAGTGGACCTGGGATTTGAACCCTCAACCTTCTGATTGCTAGACCACTAAACTACCCCGCCCTCATATTGCCCTTAGCTTGATAACTAATCACCTTAATTAATAAGCTACCCCTTCCTTGCTCAGGATGGGAACCAACCCATTACTCTGTCCCCAAACAGCAAGGTGAAATCAAAATGTTCTCATATCATGTGACAGCTCAATCTAAGGTCCTGATCATTCCTAAGGGGCAAATAACCATTAAAGAATGTCGTAAAAGTAACATGGGGTATTTGTTCATGATTATCTTTGCTACCATTACCTAAACTGGCCGAATTACCGCACAGGAGCGCCGCTACCCTAATCCCACGCTGTTAAATATTAATGTGGGAGTTGGTGGGGTACGGCTACAGAGCTGGTGATGGTGCTTACTCCCCGAAATGAGGTTTGCAGGGTGGGCTGTCTGTCCAAGTTCCAGTTGATATAAGAAGTCTCAGTCGAGCCGTCTCTACATGAGCGTTCTAGACGTGGTGGTTAAAGGGTGACACTGACTGATCCACAGCAATCTGATTAAAGGCTTAAGAGGAGTTTCATGCCTTTAAAGTCTTCTTTCCCCCTCAATTTATTCCAAGGTAAAGCTGAAGTTGTGCCGGAGCCGTAAGTCAGAGCATTTGCGCCTTTGATCAGGCTTTTGGGAAACCCACTCCGATAACAGCATTAAGAATGCATTTAGGCGTGATTTATCTCGTCCCATGAGTTCTGCTGGGTAATACGAGGAGGCTGGAGAAATGGGCCATGTCTTTATGCTAATGCCGCCACGGGGTAGGGGGCAGCGCTAAAAAGCCATCCGGAAATCCAATTTTTATCAGGGTTGATGTCGCCGGAGCGGCCGTACTTCCCATCAGGCATGCAAATGAGCTTTATGACTGCACGCACCTAATGTCTGCAAATAGCCATCCGCTACGCGCCGGCATTAATTATTATTTTGCCCGCCTGCCAAAAGTCAAGCGCCTTAACCGAGGCGCTTTTTGTGTGGGATAATTATTCGGGGTGTTTCTCTATGAACTGTGGGATAAAAGCCGCGGAAGCCGAGGCTGACTCAAATTGCTCGGGCTTTTATGTGCGCCTCGTTTTCTTGTTCCCGGTTCGACTGAGGGAGGATAAAGGAGAGGGAAACGGCAACGCGCTGGACTGTCTGTCTCGCTTTTAGTGCTGGCCTTGTACCCACTACAATAAACCGTCTGATCTGGCTCGTCTCGTCTCGGGACCTCTGGAGGTTGGCTGTAGAGACGGGAGCCACGGTGTGGCGAGGTCTTTTGAAGAGGGTCTGTGGTGATGTGGTTCGTCAGCTGTTAAGGGTCTTGCTCAACAGCCCACGTTGCTAGTTTCAGTGGACCTGGGATTTGAAACCACAACCTTAAATTTAAAATCATAATATTAAAACTTTTAATTTAGCAGATGTTTTTAATCCAAATCAATTTACAAATAGCCCAACCTGATTGGTGTGAGTGCACAGGGTCGGTATAGCACCCCTGGAGCAATGAGGGTTAAGGCCCCACATTGGGAACTTCAGTAAACCTGGATTTGAACCCACAACCTTAAATAGAAAAAATCTTTAAAAAAATTATTACTTAAAAGAGCTGCTGAAAGTACTTACCCTGAAAGTACCTACTCTAAAAGAACTGCTGAAAGTACCTACCCTAAAAGAACTACTGAAATTACATACCCTTAATGTACCTACCCTAAAAAAACTGCTGAAAGTACTTACCCTGAAAGTACCTACCATAAAAGCACTGCTAAAGGTACTTACCCTGAAAGTACCTACCATAAAAGCACTGCTAAAGGTACTTACCCTGAAAGTACCTACCCTAAAATAACTGCTAAAAGTACTTACCCTAAAAGTACCTACCCTAAAAGAACTGCTGAAAGTACTTACCCTGAAAGTACCTACCCTAAAAGAACTGCTAAAAGTACTTACCCTGAAAGTACCTACCCTAAAAGCACTGCTAAAGGTACTTACCCTGAAAGTACCTACCCTAAAAGTAATTACCCTATAAGTACCTACCTTAAATATATTACAGAAAGTCCTTATCCCAAAAGTACCTACCCTAAAAGAACTACTGCTTGATTGAGTTTGACTGAGGGAGGATAAAGGAGAGGGAAACAGCAACTCGCTGGACTGTCTGTCTCACTTTTAGTGCCGGCCTTGTACCCACTACAATAAACCGTCTGGTCGTCTCGTCTCGTCTCGGGACCTCTGGAGGTTGACTGTAGAGATGGGGGCCACAGTGTGGCGAGGTCTTCTGAGAGGATCTGGGATGATGTGCTTCGTCAGCTGTCACGTCTCGTACAGTAATGAGTTTGAAGTGAATGTCAGTCAATCAGCTTTAATAAAAGTATATTACATCACAGCTGCAGGAGCTGCTGTGACATCCCCGCCTCAGTGGACCCCCCCCCCCCCCCGTGACAGTCTCTGATGTTCCAGAAAAGCTTTCTATAAGATTTGAGTGTAGTGTGTCTGTGGGACTTTTGATATTGGGATGTGGCTCATGATCTATGTTCTGATTCATCTTAAATGTGTTGTATGCAAAAATTTGGAGGTGTGTCTTAATACTTTTGTTCATTCCGTATGTATGGATAACATCTTATTTCTACAGTAAGGGTTTAGCGCTAAAAGTACCTACCCTGAACGTGCCTCTGTTAAAGAACTGCTGAAAGTACCTACCCTAAAGGTACTGCTTAAATAAACTGCTGAAAGTGCTTACTCTGAAAGTACCTACCCTAAAAGAACTGCTGAATGTACTTACCCTGAAAGTACCAACCCTAAAAGAACTGCTGAATGTACTTACCCTGAAAGTACCTACCCTAAAAGAACTGATGAAAGTACTTACCCTTAAAGTACCTATCCTAAAAGAACTGCTGAAAGTACTTGCCCTGAAAGTACCTACCCTAAAAGAACTGATGAAAGTACTTACCCTAAAAGAACTGCTGAAAGTGCTTACCCTGAAAGTACCTACCCTAAAAGAACTTCTGAATGTACTTACCCTAAAAGTACCTACCCTAAAAGAACTGATGAAAGTACTTACCCTAAAAGTACCTACCCTGAAAGAACTGCTGAAAGTACTTACCCTGAAAGTACCTACCCTAAAAGAACTGCTAAAAGTACTTACCCTAAAAGTACCTACCCTAAAAGAACTGCTGAAAGTACTTACCCTGAAAGTACCTACCCTGAAAGAACTGCTAAAAGTGCTTATCCTGAAAGTACCTACCCTGAAAGAACTTCTGAAAGTACTTACCCTAAAAGTACCTAGCCTAAAAGTGCCTACCCTAAAAGAGCTGCTGAAAGTACCTACCCTGAAAGTAGCTACTCTAAAAGTACTGAAAGTACTAAGCTTAATAGTGCCAATTCTAAAAGTCTTTAAGTAACCAAAGTACATAGCCTAGAAGTACCTACCTTTAAAGTACTACTGAAAGTATTTAACCTAAAATGATTCTGAAGTACCCATTTTAAAAGAACTGCTGTCCCTACCCTGAAATTACTTACCCCACAAGTACCTACTCTCAAAATGTTGCTGAACAATCCTCAACTAAGGCCCTTCATGCTCCGTTCCAGCTGTATACACACAGGAGGGGCTCCTCTTTGAACAGTTCTAAGAACCCAAACAGTTCCTCGCCTCTGTTAAAGGCCGTGCTCAGGTGTGTTTTCATCTCTCCACTTCATTCGGGATTTCAGCCGAACTGAAGCACAACAGAGTGTAATGTTCTGGCTTCAGTGTTGGATTAAAGTAAAGCCGTGGGATTAACGTGGTTGCACAGCGCGTCTAATCCGATGAGCAGGTATCGATCAAATCCACTTTAATACCCACTACTCTCCCAAACATGCAGCAACGCCTCTGTGTTTCTGCTGAAGCGTGAATGTTAATAAAGCTTTAACTCCGGTCTTGACTGCGGTCGAGCCGCCGACGGGTTCCGCGCCCCCCGGGTCCGGCTCTCACTTGATGACTTTGAATCAGTGTCACTTCATTTTCAGGCATTTCGGCTCGAGTGCCTCTTAAAAAGGCGCCGACTCAAAGTCGAGTGTGTGGATGGCGCAGAAGTCGGCACTCCCCCGTCGCATGCTTTATGTCTTTCATAATGGAGCCATTATTTTAACTAACCTGCCGATGGTTCCAGGTTCAAGTGTTCTCGGGGTCTTGTCTCTTGTCTTGTTGGATTCCAGTGAGAGGCTTCAGTCCTTTAGACTGTATCTACAGCTGCATGCATATTCATACTGTATACAATATAAGGAGAACATGCAAGTTACACAACTGTCAGCTTGCAGAGCTGGTTAAGAGACGTGTTCGAGGCTCCTCCCAAAGTTCCATGGTATCACTCCATCCTCCATGTTTTTTCAGAGGGAACTGTGGGTCCATGCTCATGGTTCAGGGTGTTTCATGTGCTTGTACTGTGGGAGAAAATATACTTCAATATAAGGAGAACATGCAAATGACTCACCAGTCAGCTTGCAGAGCTGGTTAAGAACCATGTTTGAGGCTCCTCCCAAAGTTCCATGGTTTCACTCCCGGCCTCTATGTTCTATTAGAGGGAACTTTGGGTCCAAGTATGGTTAAGGGTGTTTCATGTGCTTGTACTGTGGGAGAAAATATACTAAAATATAAGGAGAACATGCAAATGACTCACCAGTCAGCTTGCAGAGCTGGTTAAAGTTCCATAGTATCACTCCCGGCCTCCATGTTCTTTCAGAGGGAACTGTGGGTCCATGCTCATGGTTTAGGGTGTTTCATGTGCTTGTACTGTGGGAGAAAATATACTTAAATATAAGGAAAACATGCAAATGACACCAGTCAGCTTGCAGAGCTGGTTAAAGTTCCATGGTATCACTCCATCCTCCATGTTCTTTTAGAGGGTCCATGCTCATTGTTCCGGGTTCAAGTGTTCTCAGGGTCTGGTCTTGTTGGATTCCTGTGAGAGGCATATTCATACTGCCATGCATTTATGGGAGAAAATCCACTAAAATATAAGGAGAACATGCAAATTCCACACCAGTCATCTTGCAGAGCTGATGGTTCCATGTTCAAGTGTTCTCAGGGTCTTGTCTCTATTGGATTCCTGTCCTTTAGACTGTATGTACAGCTGCATGTTCATCCTGCCATGTGTTTGTACCATGAGAGAAAATCCACTAAAATATAAGGAGAACATGCAAATGACACATCCTTGAGCTTGCAGAGCTGGTTAAGAGCCGTGTTTATGTACCCATAGTTCTCTCTAATAGAACATGGAGGCCGGAGTGATACCATGGAACTTTGGGAGGAGCCTCAAACACGGCTCTTAGCCAGCTCTGCAAGCTAAAAGGTGTGTCATTTGCATGTTCTCCTTATATTTTAGTGGATTTTCTCCAACAGAGCTCCTTAAGAGCCATGTTTATGGAGCCACAGTTCTTTGTAATAGAACATGGAGGCCGGAGTGATACCATGGAACTTTGGGAGGAGACTCAAATGGATCAATTAGTGACATCACTGCTTTTGTGGTCATTAATGGTTAATGGTTTTCAATTTAACCCCCCCCCCCACCCCACCCCCTACCTCAAGTATATGTGGAGGAGATTACAGAGTGGCTGGCATCGTGCCAAACCTGGAATCCATTTAAAACCCTCTTGGGTGCGAATCTAATAACATTAATCTGATGATTTATGTAAATACTGCAGACCTGTGCTGATTGGTTAAGGTAAAAGCAATGAGACGCTTTCAGAGGCTTTACTGTTCATCTGTGTGGTGTGTGTGTGTGTGTGTGTGTGTGTGTGTGCGTGAAGTATAAAGCACTTTGTGTGTGTAAATGCAAGGTCTTGTGTGTGTGTGTGTGTGCAAACTATAAAGCTGTTTGTGTGAAAAGTACAAAGCCATGTTAGTGTGTACGTGTTTATGGGTGTGTGTGTGTGTGCATCTAGTATAAAGACGTCTGTGTGTATGTGTGTGTGTGTGTTAGGCCATCTGTTGCTCCTCCTAGACAATTGCCATGATTATTACATCAATGCATGATTGCCTTTACTTATGATTACCGGTATAACACACACACACACACACACACACACACACACACACACACACACACACACACACAGGTTCAACCTTAACACTGCAACCAAATCTCACATGTTTCCATTAAAGTTTTATCTCTATTTAAAATCCTCACCCATTACGACTCCATTATCTTCCGCTTTATCCTCTACTAGGATCGGTGGGGGGGTTGCCCATGCCCATCCAGGGGAGAACATTTCGGGCGCTGGGCAGACACACCTAGGACAGGACGCCAATCTTTTGCTGGGCACACACACTCACACAAACACACTCTATATGGGGCAATTTGGAGAATCCCATTGACCTTGATCCATGTTTTTGGACTGTGGGAGGAAACCGGAGAACCCGTAGGAAACCCACATGGACACGGGCAAAACATGGAACCCAAACCGCGAATCCCTAGCGCTGAGAGGAGAACATGCTAACCACTAAGCCACCGTGCCGCCCTTGCCCTGAAACATGACCTCAGTCTAATACTCCTGTTGGCAAATTTTAAGGGGTTTAATGCAAGCCCAGCTAATTCCTATGGGGTTTGCATGTTCTTCCCCGTCTCCATGGGTCTACTCTGGGCACACCTGCATTCCCTCCCCTCCCAAAAACATCGCAGTAGGCAAATAAGGAATTTGCCTGGACCCCCACCTCTGGCACGCCAAGCTACAGGGGAAGTGGGAGACTGTTGTAGGGGTGTAATCCCGGGCGTCCACATACTTCTGGATTGCCCAAGGCTTTCTAGAAGGAGAGTCTACAGCGTGTATTGCTTCTCTAGCAGAACCAGAAGCACCAATGAGGCTGATTCGGGATCGGGCTGCGCCGACGTCTTTAGCCGCATCAAAAAGGCATTCGACACAAAGGAAAAGCATTAACAGCAAAGTATACCGACATAAAAATGATTAAATCAAGCCGCTTAGGGCTTTTGACTTTATGATCATGACTGGAGTTCAGCGAGACTTAACTTCTTTAAAAACACAAACCCCCGAAACGAAATCGATGGCCTCCTTAAGAGGCGAACGTAAGCGGCTGTGGCTGCGGCTGTCGGGTTCTCGAAGTAATATTCAGGTAACGACCTTGTTTTTTTTTTTCCAAATAAATACAAAATATATATAAATATATATCCCAACCGAGCTCGAGCTAATAAAGTTGGAATAAGGGTTGCGGTCCCAGTGGGGGGGCGTTTCGGTTGGCGGACTTCTTTGGAATAACAATGCAATTATTTCAAGTTTCTGGAGCCGTGGAGGTAAAAATGATCAAAATTCCCCCCGTTCTGTGGATTCTGTGTTCTCACGCTCTGGCTTTCATTAATTCTCACATGCCAGATCTGTCTCCGCCAGGAATACGGAGGTGTGAAGGAAATTATAGAGGCTCGCTTTGGCTCCGCCATCGCACGGATCTGCCGCTGACTTCCAATGGATCTAATCCAATTTCTGCGCAACAAAAAGCAAACAAAACGGCGCCGGAGCCATAAGTAATGGGCTAATTTGAGACGGGCTCGATTAAAGTGCAAATAGCTCGCGGAAGTTGGGCTTGAAATAAACAGGGAAATAATGAAGGCCTCCTTCGTGCAACCGGGGGACGGGTGCGCAGCCGGGCGCATTAGTCGTCGGGCTAAATGGCTGGGTTTAAGCACATGGGCTTCGTTAAGCTCCTCAAATGGGCTGCGGAGGGGACGTTCGGATCGGAACCAGGTCTCGGTCGCCAGCTGAAGAAGCGGGTTTGCGGTGCTCGCGGGGGGTTGTTCTGGAAATGTGCTAGGAGCTAAAAACAAGAGGGATGACAAAAGTATTAGGACAGGTGTGAAATCTCAGGGAGGGCATAATTGGGTGGAGTTTCCATGTTCTATGTTCTCCCCGTGTCCGCGTGGGCTGCCTCCGGGTTCTCCAGTTTGCTCCCACAGTCTAAAAACATGGACCAAGGTCAATTGAATTCTCCAAATTGCCCCATATAGAGTGTGTCTGTGTGAGTAAGTGAGTGTGTACCCAATAATAGATTGGCGTCCTGTCCCAGCGCCCGAAACGTTCTCCCCTGCATGGGCATGGGGAACCCACCGCAACCCTAGTAGAGGATAAAGCGGAAGATGATGGATGGATGGATGGATGGATGGACCTTCACTCTAGAATGCCTTGGGCAATCCAGAAGTATGTGGACACGCTGCATCACACCCCTACAACAGTCTCCCACTTCCCCTGTGGTTTGGCATGCCAGAGGTGGGGTTCCATTCAAATCGATCAAGGTCAAATTGGCTTGTTTGCATGTTCTCCTCTCAGCCTCAGGGATTACCGGTTCGAATCCCAATCTGGGTGGAGTCTCCATGTTCTCCCCGTGTCCACATGGCTTTCCTCCAGGTTCTCCGGTTTCCTCCCACAGTCCAAAAACATGGATCAAGGTCAATGGAATAGATTAGCGCCCTGACCAGCGCCCGAAATGTTCTCTCCTGGATGGGCATGGGGAACCCCCCCGTCGCCCCGTGACCCTAGTAGAGGATAAAGCTGAAGATGATGGATGAATGGAAAGTTTGGAGGAGGTGCACATTATGCACAAAAGTATTGAGCCAGCTCTTCCACAATGAATTCAGGGCTTTCGTTAGGTCTCACTGACACAGGTGGATCGCAAACGACGTCGTTATGGCGCCCAGTTTTAACATTAACCCTCACTGGCACTGAGATGCCAAGCCAAGCCATTTAAACCCCGAGGGGTGGCTCCATCCGCGAGCCGGTGAACTACTGCATATGCGACGAGGCAAGATGTTTGCTAATCTATACGGAGGTTCGTTTCTCTCTTGCTTTATGATCGCTGGGTAATGCTGTAAAGGCTGAGGAATGCTTTATAACCCAATTCCGAGAGCTCCATTTAAAGCCGAGCATGTGGCAGAAATCGCCGATGTTGGGCGCAGCAGCTGCTCGAGTGCTGCGGAACCGGGATGGAGAAATCTCTTTAGCGTGGGAGTTGGCAGAGGAAGCCGGCGTGGTTGACGGAATTCATTAAGACTTGATTGCCAGGCTGTCGGGCCCCAGCTAATCACCGAACGCCTGTGTGTCTAATTGCCGACTCGCCGAGTCTCCGATGGCTGATCCCGAACAAAAGCCGGGCGCCGCAGTCGGAGTGAGTTCATGCAGCCGGCTGGATGTTTACGAGCCTGAAAAGCATCCTGGTTCTGATGCACGGCGTGACCTCGGCTTCTCTGGACCTCGTGCCGATGCGAAAATGAGGTACGGGGTCATCAGACGCACAGACGGGCCTAGACCCTGAGGCGTCCGGCGTCGGAAACGACAGTCCATCCCAGGCCTGCAACAACGAATCAATGATATCGACCAAAATTCAACGATTTGTTGTGTCACATGATTTCCACGTTACTCGTGTTGTTGTAACGGCTTACGTCACCCGCTGGAAAACCCATCCACTTTATCCTCTACTAGGGTCGCGGATGGGTTCCCTATGTCCACCCAGGACGAGACGAGAACGTTTCGGGCGCTGGGCAGATACACCCAGGACAGGACGCCAATCTATCACTTGGCACACTCTCACTCACTCACACACACACTCTATATGGGGCAATTTGGAGAATTCCATTGACCTTGATCCATGTTTTTGGATTGTTGGAGGAAACCGGACTCCCTAGC
Organism: Corydoras maculifer; assembly: GCA_019802435.1. Taxonomy (NCBI): domain Eukaryota; kingdom Metazoa; phylum Chordata; class Actinopteri; order Siluriformes; family Callichthyidae; genus Corydoras; species Corydoras maculifer. The sequence continues at coordinate 247,073 of JAFMOD010000996.1, forward strand.
GCTGAGAGGAGAACATACTATCCACTAAGCCACCATGCCGCCCGTGGTGTGCCCCAATACTTTTTATTTTTGTAGTGTATTGTGAGCGTGGTAGTGTAATAAAGGGTTAATCCTATACTAGGGTAGTGAGGGGGGGTTGTATTGTGGCTGTTCTCTACACCTACACCAACCCCTACTGGGCTACCTAAAAGTCCATCCATCCATCTATCATCTTCCACTTTATCCTCTATTAGGGTTGCGGGGGGGTTCCCCATGTCCATCCAGGGGAGAACGTTTCTGGCGCTGGGCAGATACACCCAGGACAGGACGCCAATCTATCGCTGGACACACACTCACTCACACAGACACACTCTATTCATTCATTTATTCATTATCTTCCGCTTTATCGTCTATTAGGGTCGTGGTGGGGTTCCCCATGCCCATCCAGGGGAGAACGTTTCGGGCGCTGGGCAGATACACCCAGGACAGGGCGCCAATCTATCACTGGGCACACTCTTATTCAGACAGACACACACACGTACACACTCTATATGGGGCAATTTGAAGAACTCAATTGACTTGATCCATGTTTTTAGACTGTGGGAGGAAACCCACACAGACACGGGGAGAACATGGAAACTCCACCCAGATGGGGATTCGAACCGGGAATCCCGAACACTGAGAGGAGAACGTGCTAGCCACCGTGCCACCCTGACACACTCTATATGGGGCAATTCGGAGAATTCAATTGACCATGGTCCATGTTTTTTGGAATGTGGGAGGAAACCGGAGAACCCGGAGGAAACCCACATGGATGAGAACATGCAAACTCCACCCAGATTGGGATTCGAACCGGGACTCCCTAGCGCTGAGAGGAGAACATGCTAACCACTAAGCCACCGTGCCGCCCGACCGATTAATCAATTATCAAAATAATCGTTAGTTGCAGCCCCAGTCCATCCAAACATCGTGTTAATTGCGCCTGAATAAGCGGGAGAGCCACGGAGCCAGACTGGAGTGCACTTGCACCTGCGTGAGAATAAAGCCCCCTAAGTGCGAGTGCACTGAATGTGCCATTGTTCCGCCGAAGCGCTCGCGGCTCGCCGAGGTTGTGACCTTGCCGCTTGTTTATTGTTGCTGTTAGCGCTCTTTATTTTCAAACGCTAATAGGTGCCATTCGGCGACCTCGCCGTCCTCCGACCTCGCCTCATTATCTCCGTCTGTCTAATTTCCACTAATTCCCGAATATGGTGAGATGCGGCATGGCGCGCCACAATGTGAGCAGTGGGTGGTCGCGCTTGCCCTCCTGCATCACGCTGGATTGTTTACGAAGGCGAGAACAGTGGCGCCGGCGAGTACGGTTCGGCGCCGCCTGACGAGTACGGTTATGACACGGCTTGTCGTAGCCCTGCACTCTGAGCTTACACACCGGATCTGACATTTCCATTACACACAGGGTTTGTCGAGTCAAGTGTGCTAGACTTTACTTACCCCACTGCAGGACGGACTGACGGTTCAGCTCCTGCCTTTCTACCTCACATCTGAGGTACCTGAAACATTTTGGGTGTTGAGGTTGATGAGGTCAGGGCTCTGTATGTCATTATGGACCTTACTTTTGGTTTTTCTCATGTTTTTTTGTGTGGTGTGTCCCATCCATCCATCCATTATCTTCCACTTTATCCTCTACTAGGGTGGTGGAGGTGGGGGGGGGGGGTGTTCCCCATGCCCATCCAGGGGAGAACGTTTCAGGCGCTGGTCAGGGCGCCAATCTATCATACAGTAAACACACTCTTTATGGGGCATTTTGAAGCATTCCATTGACCTTGATGCATGTTTTTGGGCTGTGGGAGGAAATAGGAGATTGGGGTTCGAACCGGGAATCCCTAGCGCTGAGAGGAGAAGATGTTGTCCACTGAGTTCTCCGGTTTCCTCTGAAATTGATCTGCCACTTTGTACTCAACCTAGGTTCTGAGGGATGAGGTACTGAGGTACGGGGTACTAGCTACCAGAATCCTGATCAGCCATTAATTCGTCTCCCCCCCTACTAACTTGTCACTCAGGACTCGTCCTAGGTACTGAGGTATGAGTTACTAAGGTAATAGGTAACGGAATCCTGATCAGCTCACATTTCGTCTCCCCCACTACATTCATACCTGCTGCAAAAAAACCCTGTCATGAAATCTTGGTGGTCTTGTTTGGACCTCGGCGAGCTCCAGGCCTCGGCTCCACAGTCTGCCTCGTAAGTCTCACCTGTTGTCTGGTAATCTATCACTCAGGACTCGTCCTAGGTACTGAGGTATGAGGTATGAGGTTCTAGCTGCTAGCTACCAGAATCCTGATCAGCTCACATTTCGTCTCTCCCCCTACATTCATACCTGTTGCAAAAAAACCCCGTCATAAAATCTCGGTGGGTTTGTTTGGACCTTGGCGAGCTCCAGGCTTCAGATCCACAGTCTGCTTCAGAAGGCTCACCTGCGGTCTGGTAACCTATCACTCAGGACTCGTCCTAAGTACTGAGGTATGAGGTAATCCTGATCAGCCCTTATTTCATCTTCCCCCTACTAACTTGTCACTCAGGACTTGTCCTAGGTACTGAGGTGTTAGGTTCTAGCTGCTAGCTACCGGAATCCTAATCAGCCTTTATTTCGTCTCCCTCTCTACAATCGTACCTGCTGCAAAAAAACCCAGTCATGAAATGTCGGTGGGTTTGTTTGGACCTCGGCGAGCTCCAGGCTTCGGCTCCACAGTCTGCCTCGTAGGGCTCACCGGCGGTCTGGTAACCTAACATTCAGGACTTGTCCTAGGTACTGAGATATGAGGTACGAGGTAGTAGCTACTATCTACTGGAATCCTGATCAGCCCATTTTGTCTACCCCCCTACATGCGTACCTGCTGCAAAAACAAACCCATCATAAAATCTCGGTGGGTTTGTTTGGACCTCGGCGAGCTTGTGCACTCAGATCCACAGTCTGCCTCGTAAGTCATACCTGTTGTCTGGTAATCTATCACTCAGGACTCGTCCTAGGTACTGAGGTATGAGGTATGAGGTTCTAGCTACTAGCTACCAGAATCCTGATCAGCCTTTATTTCGTCTCCCTCTCTACATTCGTACCTGCTGCAAAAAAAACCCCGTCATGAAATCTCGGTGGGTTTGTTTGGACCTCGGTGAGCTCGTGCACTCAGATCCACAGTCTGCCTCGTGAGGCTCACCTGCGCTCTGGTATCGTATCAGGTGCGAGTCGGTGTGAATCACTTCTGCTCAGGCGAGTCAGTCGCTGCCTGAGGGCGGAATCCAGTGTCTGGAACAGCATTTTGGTGAATGAGCGACTGACAGGTCACTCACAGCTGAGGCACTCCGGCTGAACTAATGGACCTAATATGTAGTGGAAAGGTCAAGTCAGGGAGGATTACGGAGAACTCCTGAACTGACAGCCTGACCTTATCATGAATAATGTCCCTGTATTCCTCATCACCTCGTCTGCCTCGCTGCAGAGGAGGGAGGTTTGCAGACGGGTTGTGTTAAATCTCCTAATCTAAAGCTAAGTGTTCTCTTCTTTTTTTTTTTGCACTTAGAACCCGGGCAGTTTGTCAACAAGCCCTCTGGAGTCACAAAGATTTATTTTAGTGCTGATTTAAAGCAAAGTGACTTTCAGGTAGGGCGGCAGGGTGGCTTAGTGGTTGGCATGTTTTCCTCGCAGTACTAGGGATTCCTGGTGCGAATCCCAATCTGGGTGGAGGTTCCATGTTCTCCCCGTGTCTGCGTGGGGTTCCTCTGGGTTTTCCGGTTTGCTCCCACAGTCCAAAAACATGGATCAAGGTCAATTGAATTCGCGCAATTGTCCCATATAGAGTGTGTTTGTGTGAGTGTGTGCCCAGTGGTACATTGGCGTCCTGTCCTGGGTGTATCTGCCCACCGCCCGAGACGTTCTCCCCTGGATGGGCATGGGGAACCCCCCCACGACCCTAGTAGGGGATAAAGCCCCCCCCCCCCCCCCCCCCCCCCCCCCCCCCCCCCCCCCCCCCCCCCCCCCCCCCCCCCCCCCCCCCCCCCCCCCCCCCCCCCCCCCCCCCCCCCCCCCATAAAGCTGAAGAAAATGAATGAATAATTTAAAGCAAAGTGACTTTCAGGTAGGGCGGCAGGGTGGCTTAGTGGTTGGCATGTTTTCCTCGCAGTACTAGGGATTCCTGGTGCGAATCCCAATCTGGGTGGAGTTTCCATGTTCCATGTTCTCCCCGTGTCTGCGTGGGGTTCCTCCGGGTTCTCCGGTTTGCTCCCACAGTCCAAAAACATGGATCAAGGTCAATTGAACTCTCCAAATTGCCCCATATAGAGTGTGTCTGTGTGAGTGAGTGTGTGCCCAGTGATAGATTGCCCCCCTGTCCTGGGTGTATCTGCCCAGCGCCCGAGACATTCTCCCTGGATGGGCATGGGGAACCCCCCCAAGACCCTAGTAGAGGATAAAGTGGAAGATGATGGAAGGATGGATGATGGATCCATCATCCAGGTTCTGTTTGGGAACTGTGGTTGCCGTGGTGCTCTGGCAGGGTTCTAGATGAGGTTCTAGCTGGTGATCCCTCAAAGCCAAACAGATAAGAAAAGCAGTTCGAGTTAATAAAGCTCAGTAATTAAGTCGAAGCCGTTCCGGAGTTGGATTGATTGAAGGCATCGCCATCATTAAGTTCCCATTCCACGTAAGTCGGTTGTGTTTGGCGGTTCTGGGATTAAGCCACCATGAGAAACGACTTGTTCCATGATGAAGCTCTGTGTTCCGAGTTTAAATCAACCTGTACAGCTGCCGGTCGAGCCCCTGCGACGCCGACCGGGCTCCCAGGTCCCTGTTCTAATTAGCCATCTTGGAGAGCGTTCCGCCCTGCCTGCGAGGGAGCGGAGTCTGCGCACCGGCGGTAATGAGATTGGAACATTGCACTGGTTATTGTCGTGCCACCTTTTTCACGACCGTCACTGCAGCCGCAATTATCACTTGTCATGGACGGGGGTAACGGTTGGCATGTGGGACTTTGGCACGAAGAAGTAATTTGCCGATGAATTCCTGAGGGTTCTATAAAAAAGATCTAGGGCGTTTATCAGCTAGATAAATATTCTTATTAGGTTTTTGACTCTTAATGAGGACACGGTGGCTTAGTGGTTAGCATGTTCCCCTTTCAGCGCTGAGGATTCCCGGTTCCACTCCCAATCTGGGTGGAGTTTCCATGTTCCATGTTCTTCCCGTGGCCACGTGGGTTTCTCTGGTTCCTCCGGGTTCTTTGTTTTCCTCCAAATACCTGGCTTGAGGTCAATTGAATTCTCCAAATTGCCCCATATAGAGTGTGTTTGTGTGAGTGAGTGTGTGTCCAGTGATAGATTGGCGTCCTGTCCTGGGTGTATCTGCCCAGCGCCCGAAACGTTCTCCCCTGGATGGGCATGGGGAACATCCGCCCACGACCCTAGTAGAGAATAAAGCAGAAGATAATGGATGAATTATTATTTAATATAATTGTATCAGGAACGGCATGGTGGCTTAGTGGTTAGCATGTTCTCCTCTCAGCACTAGGGATTCCCGGTTCAAATCCCAATCTGGGTGGAGTTTCCATGTTTTTCACATGTCCACGTGGGTTTTCTCTGGGTTCTCCGGTTTCCTCCCACAGTCCAAAACCATGGATCAGGGTCAATTGAATTCTCCAAATTGCCCCATATAGAGTAAGTGAGTGTACCCAGTAAAAGATTGGCGCCCTGTCCTGGGTGTATCTGCCCAGCGCCCGAAAAGTTGTCCCCTAGATGGGTATGGGGAACCCCCCCCACACACACGATCCTAGTAGAGGATAAAGCAGAAGATAATGGATCGATGCTCTGGATGGGGCAACGTGGCTATACACACAGGTTTTTCGGAGTCAGGAGGGATTTGGGGACATGACTACCTGCCCGTGAAGCGAGGTTTTAGCCCGAGGCAGCTCCGAGGCCGACAGGGAGCTTAGCCGGCCGAAGAAAGCAGGAGGCCTTGAGTTTACCTGCAACATTACGATCTCCAGAGATTAACGGCTGGAGGGGCTCCGGGAAAGAAAAGCTCCAGACAAACAAAAGAGGATTTGTGCGGCTCCAGCTTCAGATAAACATCTGACTTCAGAAGAAACATTATAAATAAGAGCAGACGGGCCGAATGAGCATTAACAAGACAATCCAGCGCAAATATATTTAACATTAATATTTTAGCATTCTGATCCTCAGGGTATGAAAAATCTATTTATTAATGTGACCTTTAAGGGGTTTGTGGGTGATATTTATGGACAAACCCTGATTTATCTGTTTATTTTGTAAAATTAAGCCATAACGTGATTTATTTTGCCTACTGTGTGTACACACACAGGAATTTGTCTTCCACAATTAACAAAGATGTTCATTGGCACACACACACACACACACACACACACACACACACACACACACATACACACTAAAGTGAGGACACATGCCCTACATGTCGTGGGGAGGAGGCGTGGAGAAAGTTTCAGGCCCTGGGCAGATACACCTAGAACAGGACGCCAATCTATCACTGAGCACACACTCACTCACACCGACACACTCCATATTGGGCAATTAAAAGAATTCAATTAACCTTGAATTGTTCTGAACTAGGGTCACGGGGGGTTCCCTATGTCTATCAGGGACCGATACTCCCAGGACAGGGCGCCAATCCATCGCTGGGCACACAATCAATCACACAGACACACACAGTATAGGGTCAATTACATAGGGGCAATTTAGAGCATTCAATTTACCTTGAATCGATGTTTTTGGGCTGTGGGAGGAAACCGGAGAACCCAGAGGAAACCCACACTGACACGGGAGAATGGAAATTTTGGGATTTACCCTTAGACAGGATGCCAATCTATCGCTGGGCACACTCACTCACACAGACACACTCTATATGGGGCAATTTGGAGAATTCAATTGACCTTCAATCCATGTTTTTGGACTGTGGGAGGAAACCGGAACTTGGAGGAACCCCAGGTGGACACGGGGAGAACATGGAAACTCCACCCAGATTGGGATTCAAACCGGGAATCCCTAGTGCTGAGAGGAGAACATGCCAACCACTAAGCCACCGTGCTGCCAAAATCAAAATTAATATGCAGTGAGGGAGCTAATGGAGGTGATGTTTAGTGGGGAACCTCTTCAGGAACCTTTCCCTGAATAGGCACTTGCTGATGAAACAAAAAGGACCGCATCCATCCAGCGTGTCTCAGACTGAGGTTCCGTCCTGGACCGCGGTGTTCGGTGGAGGCAGGAAAACCGTGAGCCCTTGATGGCTTTAGAACCGCAGTACCAAACTCCCACGTCAGCGTTATTTCTTAACGTGGCAGAAGAGAGTCGGGCTTCAGAGGGAGGAAGTCCAAAGTGAATAAACAATTCTCCTGCAAACAGCAGGGACCGGATACGAGAACCCAGACATATGGTGTATGGGTCTCCAGCATTCTCCTATTCAGTATATGAGGAGGAAATGTTACAGAATATAATATATGACAGCGAGGAACCTAATGAGAACCATAACTCAAAAAGAGCTTTGAGATGATGGAACGTCAGGGTTCCGTCTGTTGAGAAAAGGAACCCTGGGAGAGAGTTAAGTGAGGGTTTGTGGAGTGTGTATTTAAGAATTTTATTTGTTGGGCTAAGGACAGTAAGTCGCTGAATTTGCTTACAATTTGAATTTGCTGTTTTCATGTCCCTCTAGTGTCTCAGCATGGGCACTGCAGCTGCTTGATGGCGTGGGTGGTGTTTACCTCCCTGTTTTCCGGGAGGAAACCAGAGAACCCGGAGGAGACCCACGCGGGGAGAACATGGAAACTCCACCCAGATTGGGATTTGAATGGGGGAATCTTAGTGCTGAGAGGAGAACATGCTAATTAAAAAAACAAATGTTCTAGATACTCTGGTTGATGGAAACCAACTGTTCTCAAATGTTCTCAAATTTACCCAAGTATAGGAATAAGCTTGCGATAGTGGATAAAAGATGGTGGATGGAAGGCGGCACTGTGGCTTAGTGGTTGGCATGTTCTCCTCTCAGCACTAGGGATTCTCGGTTCGAATCCCCATCTGGGTGGAGTTTTCATGTTCTCCCCGTTTCTGTCCTTGGTTCCTCCAGGTTCTTCAGTTTCCTCCCAAAGTCCAAAAAACATGGATCAAGGTCAATTGAATTCTCCAAATTGCCCCATATAGAGTGTGTCTGTGTGAGGGAGTGTGAGCCCAGTAATAGACTGGCACCCTGTTCTGGGTGTATCTGCCCAGCACCCGAAACATTCTCCCCTGGATGGGCATGGCGAAACCCCGGCGAAGCTAATAGAGGATGAAGCGGAAGGTTATGGATGGATGGTTGACACTCCCTTGAAGTGGGTGGCATGGTGGCTTGATGGTTAGCATGTTCTCCTCTCAGTGCTAGGGATTCCTGGTTGGAATCTCAATCTGGGTGGAGTTCTCCTCGTGGGTTTCCTCCGGGTTCTCTGTTTTCCTCTCACAGTCCAAAAACATGCATCAAGGTCAGTTGAATTCTCCAAATTGCCCCATATAGAGTGTGTCTGTGTGAGTGAGTGTGTGTCCCGTGATAGATTGGCGCCCTGTCCTGGGTGTATCTGCCCAGCGCCCAAACGTTCTTCCCTGGTGGGCATTGGGAACCCCCCCCCCACGACCCTAGTAGAAGATGAAACAGAAGATAATGGATACGAATTACCTAATAGATATTTTAGGAAACTTTTGTGTTTTCTTTGTGAAATTTAATTAGTTTGGTAAATTCATTCATTCATTCATTATCTTCTGCTTTATTCTCTATTAGGGTCGCGGGGGGGTTCCCCATGCCCATCCAGGAGAGAACGTTTCGGGCACTGGGCAGATACACCCAGGACTGGGCGCCAACCTATTGCTGGGCACACACTCACTCACACAGACACTCTATATGGGGCAATTTGGAGAACTCAATTGGCTTGATCCATGTTTTTGGACTGTGGGAGGAAACCGGAGAACCCGGAGGAAACCCACGCAGACACGGGGAGAACATAGAAACTCCACCCAGATGGGGATTCGAACCAGGAATCCCTAGTGCTGAGAGGAGAACATGCTAACCACTAAGCCACCGTGCCGCCCGGCTCTTAATTCAGTTCTATTAAAATAAAAAAGGTGTGGAAGCCGAAAAAAAGCGAGACATCCGAACATCCGGCCCAGTTTTTCGTCTCCCTTTTTCTGATTGGTCTCTGTAATAGTCCGGACGCCGCACGCTACGGTACCCTGTCAGCTCTTGGGATGGAGTCACCAGCGCATGACGGAGTTCATCATCTCCACTACACAGTCTAATCTTGTTCCCCAAATAGGACACGTCCCTCTCGCGACCGCCGCCCCTCATCGAGCCGCTGTATGTTCCTGACGCACACGCCTGCGCTGGAAGGGTGTGTTTGTTGGTGGTTTGCTATCATGATGAAAGCGACACTGACCTCATTTTCTACACCTGAGGAGTCGCAGTGAGGAGCCTGATGGGCGGGGGGGTGGGGGGCCTCGGGGGGGGGGGGGGTTCTGTCAGTCTGGAACCATTTCCTTCTGGACAGTAGTGTAAAAAAGGAGGTCTTTGAGTGCGACATAAAGAGATGCTTCCGATTGGCTCGTGGAATTGGTCATGATCTCAGGTTAGCATGTTCTCCTCTAGGCGCTAGGGAGTTTCCATGTTCTCCCCGTGTCCGCGTGGGTTACCTCTGGGTTCTCCGGTTTACTCCGGGGAACTTTGTTTGCATAAGTTAATGTGTGTCCAGTGATGGATTGGCGCCCTCTCCTGGGTGTATCTGCCCAGCGCCCGAAACGTTCTCCCCTGGATGGGCATGGGGAACCCCCCCCCCTGCGACCCTAATAGAGGATAAAGCAGAAGATCATCCCCATCTGGGTTGAGTTTCCAAGTTCTCCCTGTGTCCGCGTGGGTTCCCTTCGGGTTCTCTGGTTTCCTCCCACAGTCCAAAAACATGGATCAAGGTCAATTGAATTCTCCAAATTGCCCCAAATAGAGTGTGTCTGTGTGAGTGAGTGTGTACCCAGTGATGGATTGGCGCCCTCTCCTGGCTGTATCTGCCCAGCCCCCGAAACGTTCTCCCTGGGATGGGCATGGGGAACCTCCCCACGACCCTAGTAGAGGATTAAGCAGAAGATCATCCCGGTCTGGGTGGAGTTTCCATGTTCTCCCCGTGTTCATGTGGGATACCATTGGGTTCTCCGGTTTCCTCCCACAGTCCAAAAACATGGATCAGGATCAATTGACTGCTCCAAATTGCCCCATATAGAGTGGGTCTGTGTGAGTGAGTGTGTCAGTGATAGATTGGCGCCCTGTCCTGGGTGTATCTGCCCAGCGCCCGAAACCTTCTCCCCTGGATGTGCAAAGGGAACCCACCCCCCCCTGACCCTAGTAGAGATAAAGCGAAAGATAATGGATGGATGGATGGTCATGATCTCAATGCTGTATAAAGACTTTTTTAATGATGCTTAGAACGTTGCCCCATCATTCCTGGGGATCCAGGTTCGACGCTTGGGGAGCATTTAGGAATAGATGCCTTGCCCATGGGCACTTCATCTCTAGAACATGATGGGGCAAGAACTTGAGGTCACAAGGCTGGTTCCTTAACCACAAGTCTAGAATTTGCAGGAAAGCTAACGAGCTGAGATCCGCCAACATAACCACCACATGGGTCGACATTAAGGCTGAATAAATAAATAAATCTCCGTCGGAATAAAAACTCAAGGACTTCTGGAACATGGGGGGAGATCAGTAACTATAAAAGGTTCCCTCGCACTTTGAAAGCAGGTACGTCTCTGTTTACAGCACTTAAGGGTTCCTTCCGTTCTTGTTGCAGATGCAGCTCCTCTATAAATCGAGCTCCTGGTTTCAAAGACGAGGGTTGTGTACAGTAAGCAGTGGGGGTGTATTCATCGTCCCACCGTTCCGTGAAGCGAAACACCTAAACCACAAGATCTAAAGAATCAGGCGGGCGATCGAAAGCCTCCATTCTAACTGGAGAATATGACTCATAGAACCTCGTTTCTAAGAGACAGAGGACCATAACATGTAGGTGTTCTGGCAGTTTCCACCATTCATCCATCCATCCATCCATTATCTTCTGCTTTATCCTATAGTAGGGTCGCCGGGGGGGCAGGGGGGTTCCACATGCCCATCCAGGGGAGACAGTTCGAGCGTTGGGCAGATACACCCAGGAAAGGGTGCCAATCTATCACTGGGCGCACACTCACTTACTCACACAAACACACTCTATATGGGGCAATTTGGAGAATTCAATTGACCTTAATCCATGGTGTTGGACTGTGGGAGGAAACTGGAGAACCCGGAGGAGAACATGGAATAGATGGGGTGAACATAGAAATCCCTAGCACTGAGAGGAGAACATACTAATCCACAGTGCCGCCCCAGTATTCGTTACCCAACGATCCATTATCTTCCACTTTATCCTCTATTAGGGTCATGGGGGGGGGGGTTCCCCATGCCCATCCAGGGGAGAACGTCTTGGGCGCTGGGCAGATACACCCAGAACAAGGCGCCAAGTCATTCCTGGGCACACACTCACTCACACAGACACACTCTATATGGGGCAATTTGGGGAATTTAGTTGACCTTGATCCATGTTTTTGGACTGTGGGAGGAACCTGGAGAACCCGGAGTAAAACCCACACGGACACGGGGAGAACATGGAACATTGGAACTCCACCAGATTGGGATTCGAACCAGGACTCCTCAGGGCTGAGAGGAGAACATGCCAACCACTAAGCCACCAGTTTCCATTATGTTATCCAAAAACCTAATTCTAAAACCTAGGTTCTAAAGCCGTTAAATGGTTTCCAAGCTCCTCGTTATGCTGAAAGGGAGCGCATGTTGTTTGAATTAGAGATGTTTTTCGAGCAGGATAATCTGTTTAGAGTTCCATTATACATGCTAGATTAATTCCAGACCTCGGGTATGGGGCAATTAGCCTTCAAATATTACGAGGCTATAAGTAAGACCTCTAGGATCAATGGCTTTGTCTGTACAAGACCATAATTCGTTAAAGAGCGTTCTTTATTGTACTCCGACGGCACACTTAGTTATCTTTGAGGTATGGCGGTATGACCAGCCGTCACCATTGGGGCATTTAGGCCAAATCACCAGTGACCTGTAATTAACTAGACAGCAATGCTAATGACGTACACCGGCGCCTTGGTCTTTAGTGTTTGCTTAATTCCTGTGTTTTATTACCCCTGTCTCCACCCCGCCCCACTGTCTAAAATAAGCCTGTGCACCGGTTGCTTCATTACACCTTGAATCCATGGTTTTGTACTGTAGAAGGACCCCAGAGAAGGTCCATGTGGACGCTTGGAGAACATGGAAACCACCCAGATCTGGGTTCAAAACCCTGGACCCTCATGCGGGCATGCTAACCACTACCCACCCGCCGTCCTGGGTTCCACTTCCGCCGGGTTCTCCAGTTTCCTCCCACAGTCCAAAAACATGGATCAAGGTCTGTTGAATTCTCCAAATTGCCCCATGTGGAGTGTCTGTGTGAGTGAGTGTGTGTCCAGTGATAGATTGGCGTCCTGTCCTGGGTGTATCTGCCCAGCGCCCACACCGTTCTCCCCTGGATGGGCATGGGAAACCTCTCCCCCACCCCAAGATCCTATATTGCCCCTATTTAAATTGCCCCTATATATATTCTGTGTGTATGTGAGTGAGTGTGTACCCAGTGATTGATTGGCGCCCTGTCCTGGGTGTATCTGCCCAGTGCCAGAAACCTTCTCCCCTGGATGGGCATGGAAACCCCCCCCTCCCCGCCGCCATGCCGTCACCCTTACCTGCCAGTAGAGGTGCTTTTGCAGTGGTGTGGGGTTAGTAGCACTGGAGGATTTTTCATGGCTTCTGTTTCTTTTTCTTCCATTCCTTCGTTACCCCCAGAGATGTTGATACCCCAGAGGCGTGCCCCCCCCCCCCTTAAGGAGCGTCGCAGCCAGTACTGCGCAGTTTCTTCTCTAGGTTCTCAAACGCAATGACGATGTTCATGAGGGGTCCACGTCGCCATGATGGATCTGCCTTCCCATGCGTCTCGTTCCCCTCCGGAAAGCTCCAGGGTATTCCTTCCTGGTCATTTTTCTGGGTTGCCCCCCGTCAGTGGGGTTTGTTCCTGTGGATGGACCCCCCCCCCCCTAGTAGGGAGCCCTAGTTTAGCCTTGTGATGTTCTTCTGCACGACTAATGATGATCTGCCCTAAGCTCCGGCCCATGCTCAGGTATCCGGGGCAGCGTAATTGGCGGCTCTTGTGGTGGGAGGCAGTTCCTCCTTTACTCCCCCATCAATCAGAGTGGCAGCAGCCAATTCCAACTGTCCACTGAGTGGTTGAAATAAATAGAACACTTAGATCCTTCAGCTTCAGCGAGGAACTGGTGGGTAACATGCAAACGAACCAAATAAAGGACACAACAATAGTATTGGGACACCTTCCTTAAGAACAACTTATACTAAATTGCCCCTCCACCTTCACCTTCTGCACTGTGAAGGCTTTTTACAAGATGAAGGAGTCCGTAGTGGACGTTCTTGCCGATTTACACGGAAGAATTATCGAATGGAAGGACCTGGATAGGGCTCTTGGTTCTAATTCATTTCCAAGGTGAGGGCAGCCCCACTCCCAATGGATTATGGATTATTACGGACTATAAACAGACTATTTGGGAGCTATAAACCATTCCCAAATGTTCTGCCGTATCCAGGTCCAGCTCACGGGGCAGGAGCCTAAGCTTTAGGCCCAGACATCTACCCCTAACTACACTATCTAGAAGTTTAGGGAGCACACCAAGGCATTCCAGACCAATCCATGCATCCATCCTTCCATTGTCTTCCACTTTATCCTCTACTAGGGTTATGAGGGGGGGATTTGAATTTGGTTTTCGGGAGGCACAATGGCTTAGTGGTTAGCACGTTCTCCTTTCGAATCCCGAATCCCAATCTGGGTGAAGTTTCCATGTTCTCCGTGTCCGCGTGGGTTTCCTCCGGGTTCTCCGGTTTCCTCCCACAGTCTAAAAACATGGATCAAGGTCAATTGAGTTCTCCAAAGTGCCCCATATAGATTGGCGCCCTGTCCTGGGTGTATCTGCCCAGGGCCCGAAACGTTCTCCACCGGATGGGACCCTAGTGGAGGATAAAGCGGAAGATAATGGATACATAACATGATTTGATCCACACATCACAATAGAATCAAAAGAACCCCCTAAATTTGGTTTTCGGGAGGCGTGTCCCCGGTGTCTTAGTGATTAGTATGTTCTCCTCTCAGCGCTAGTGATACCTGGTTGGAATCCCAATCTGTGTGGAGTTTCTATGTTCTATGTTTTCCCCGTGTCCGCGTGGGTTTCCTCCGGGTTCTCCGGTTTCCTCTCACAATCCAAAAAACATGCATCAAGGTCAAATGAATGCTCCAAATTGCCCCATATACAGTGTGTCTGTGTGAGTGAGTGAGTGTACCCAGCGATGGTTAGGCGTCCTGTCCTGGGTGTATTTGCCCAGGGCATGAAACGTTCTCCCCTGGGGCATGGGGAACCCCCCCGCCACCCTAGTAGAGGATAAAGCAGCAGATGGATGGAGTAGTGGTCTGCTCAATGCGGTATCTCTGATTTATTATTACGCTCCTGAATGGCAGCTAAGCCTTAAAACCCAGAACAATAATGCATTCATACATCAGCGAGCGTCCACATAAACATACTTTATTCCTCTTCGGGCTCGCAGTTTATTGGTGGAAAGGTTCTGCGAGCAGCTACTGGAAGGAAATGAGCCTGAACCATCGCTGGTACTTGAGCATAAATTGCTGGCGCTTTGCAGTGCGGACATTTAGCCTCTCCCCCGTCGATCCCTCAGATTAAATAAAGCCATCCAATCACCTCTAAATAGGTAAGGGAATAGGGCTGTTTTTATAGAACCCACTCTGGTGCCAGGCTTTCTGAAAATCAATACTCATACTGTTTGGAATACAGGACCGAGGGCATGATGGGTCTGCGTGCTTACTTACGGAGCGTTTTTTGTTAAATAATGAAACATTTCAGGGATTTAGAAGTTTTATATTGGACTCCGAATGAATCGAAAGCTGGAATGAAAGAAGACATTGGACCATATGAGACAAAAGTACGGGGACGGCCTCTGCTTTACATCTACAGGGGCTTCATCCATCAATCCACCCATTGTATTACGCTTTATCTAGGGTTTTTTACTAGGGTCACGGGGGGGCCTTGATCGCTGGGTACACTCACTCACACATACACACTCTATATGGGGCAATTTGGAGAATTCAATTGACCGCGATCCATGTTTTTGGACTCTGGGAGGAATAAACCCGGAGAACCCAAACGGACATGGGGAGAGATTGGACCCAGATTGGGATTGGAATCGGGAATCCCCAGCACTGAGAGGTCATCTTATGAGCTCATTATGCAGAACGTTGGCGTAATTGTTGGTTCTTTTTCTGGGTTCCAGGGTTTCCTCCCAAAGGCCAAAAACATGGATTTATTGAAGTTCAATTGCCCCATCTAAATTGCCACCAGATAGTGTGTGTGTATGTGTGTGTAGGTGTCGTGGGTGTATCCTCCCAGCGCCCGAAACGTTCTCCCCCAACCCTTGTATGGTATATTAAGTCCCGCAGACCCAACACGAAACCTTGGCGAAGCATTTGTATGAAGTTTGTTGTCGGTGTTCTTATGTTTTTGCTGAAGGTCTTGACGTTTATTTAAACGAGCTTCCTGTACTTGTTCTCATTGTTCTCCTCTCATTATACGGTTCCACGCACAGCTCCTTCAGCGCGACCGCATGAGCACCCAAAACCAACAATTACAATCAGAGCGTCCGCAGCTCTATTAATACGAGAGCACTTCGGTTGGATATGAGTTTGGAGGGTCCACTCTGAAGGCCGGGCTCCGCGTGGGCGGCCCAGGCTGGGAATAAACCTCATCATCATCATGTTCTGCAGAGCGTCTCTCGAGAACACGTAATACACACACATGCGATCTACACAAACATCTGTACAACACAAACATCTGTATTGTTCAGCGACTGAAGGTCAGTTTTACATCAAACGTACCTTTATGGTGGAACATAGGTAACCTGTGGTGGGGTCACGGGGTCAGGGCTTGGTGGGGGGGTTCCCTATGCCCATCCATGGGAGAAGGTTTTAGGTGCTGGATAGATACACCCAGGACAGGACGCCAATCTATCACTGGACAAATACTCGATATTCAAGGGTAATTAAGATCAGCCATAGACTTGACTTAAATTTGTGTGGGCGGCACGGTGGCTTGGTGGTTGGCATGTTCTCCTCTCAGCGGTAGGGATTCCCGGTTCGAATCCCAATCTGGGTGGAGTTTCCATGTTCTCCCCGTGTCCAGGAGGGTTTCCATCGAGTTCTCTGGTTTCCTCCCACAGTCCAAAAACATGGATCAAGGTGGCTGCGCTAAATTGCCCCTATATAGTGTGTGTGTCCAGCAATAAATTGGTCTCCAAAACGCCCAAAACTTTCTATCTTGGATAGGCATGAAAAACCCATAAAGGGATTTTCACGCTTTGCACTTTCCATGTTCTTCTCATGTCTGCGTGGGTTTCTATCGGGTTCTCCGGTTGCCTCCCACAGCCTAATAACAAGGCTTCAAGGTGGCTGTGCTAAATTGCCCCTATATAGTGTGACTCTCGGTGTCAGTGAGTGTGTGACCAGCAATGAACTTCGCACTTTGCAATTCCCAACTATGCTTAATTGCCCCATATAGTGTATGTTCCCAGCAATAAATTGGTCCCCAAAACGTTCTACCCTGGATAGGCATGGAGAACCCATAAATGGATTTTTGCACTTTGCACTTCCCAGATGCGCAAAATTGCCCCATATAGTGTATGTGCCCAGCAATAAATTGGTCCCGAAAATTCCCAAAACGTTCTACCCTGGATAGGCATGGAGAACCCATAAATGGAGCACATCTTCTTCTATCTCATTAGAATCTCTCGCCATGCGCTGCGCGGCAGCGCCGCGGTTTGAAAGCCAAAGGACTAAGCATAGCGCCGCCACACGCTAACTAGCTGACAGCTTGAAGGCACAGATAAAGACGGGTGTATAATGTGGTTACGGGGTCCCTATAAGCGGCTCTTCATGTCCCCCTGCTCGGCGTCCTGTGGAGATTCCCTTTAAAGCCGCGGAAGACGGTGGGGCTGCGTTTGGGAACGTCTCAGGGAAGCTGGCTGGTTCTGTTGACTTGAATGCCGAATCTTTCCGCGGCGTCCCCGGGGAGCGAGGATGTCTCGTGTGTTTTGCTTTTTAAGAGCAGAGGGATGGCAACGCGCTCGCCCCGCCGGTGTAGACATCGGCTACGGGCTGCCGGAGACGTCAATAAGCCGTTCGCAGCCGACAAATAATATATTCACAAAGCAAATACGTGCGAGCGTTCTTCGCTTTTGGATCCTGAGCAGAAATAGAACCCCTAAGTCTCGGTTTAATGAGCCGGCGCGTCTTCACGCCGGCGCTTTGCGGGCTGTTTACGTATTATCTTAGCAGCGTTTGTGCGAAACCGGGCGAGGAGATGCTGTTCTCGTTGAGGTCATGTGCTAATAGCGGTGCGAGAGCTGCGATTCGGCGGCATTCTCACTAACTCACCACGGGGCCTTTGTGAGGAGCGTACGGTTCTCCTGTGGTTGAAGGTCTGGGACACAGGCTGGACTTTCTGTAAAGAGGGTTCTGATGACCGATTAGAAGATGGATATCCATCCAACCATCATCTTCCCCTTTATCCATTATCCTATACTTGGGTCGGTGGGGGTCGGGGGGGTTCCCCATGCCCATTCAGGGGCAGATACACCAAGGACAGGACGCCAATCTATCACTGGGCACACACTCACTCACACAGACACACTCTATATGGGGCAGTTTGGAGAATTCAATTGACCTTGATCCATGTTTTTGGGCTGTGGGAAGAAACCGGAGAACCTGGAGGGAATTGGGATTCGAACGGGGAATCCCTAGTGCTGAGAGGAGAACATGCCAACCACTCAGCCACCGTGCCGCCCTCCATCCACTATCTTTCATCCACTATCGCTAGCTTATTCCTATACTTGGGTACAGTTGAGAACAGTTGGTTTCCATCAAAGGGAGCATCTAGAACAGTTGGCTTCCATCAAAGGCAGCATCTAGAACATTTGGCTTCCATCAAACACATCTAGAACAGTTGGCTTTCATCAAACAGAGCATCTAGAACAGTTGGCTTCCATCAAAGGGAGCATCTAGAACATTTGGCTTCCATCAAACACAACATCTAGAACAGTTGGCTTTCATCAAACAGAGCATCTAGAACAGTTGGCTTCCATCAAAGGGAGCATCTAGAACATTTGGCTTCCATCAAACACAACATCTAGAACAGTTGGCTTTCATCAAACAGAGCATCTAGAACATTTGGCTTCCATCAAACAGAACATCTAGAACAGTTGGCTTTCATCAAACAGAGCATCTAGAATAGTTGGCTTCCATCAAAGGGAGCATCTAGAACATTTGGCTTCCATCAAACAGAACATCTAGAACAGTTGGCTTTCATCAAACAGAGCATCTAGAACAGTTGGCTTCCATCAAAGGGAGCATCTAGAACATTTGGCTTCCATCAAACAGAGCATCTAGAACAGTTGGCTTCCATCAAACGGAGCATCTAGAACCGTTGGCTTCCATCAACAGAACACCAAAACAGTTTGCTTTTATCAAACGGAGCATCTACAACAGTTGGTTTCTATCAAACTGAGCATCTAGAACAGTTCTAGAACACTCGAGCTGCTGCTGACCAACAGTATAACAGTGTTTCCTCATGTGTGATGCTGCTCGGGTGTCTCTGCGTAGAACTTTATCTTCAGTATCATATGGTTCTCACACATAAGTGCCCCGCGAGCCGCGATTGAAAGTTCCTCGTGTCTTTCTGACTGATGGTTTGCTTCTTCTCTCTGTAGGGTGGTGCGCCGTGTTTGTGCAGCAGCCCCACGACTTGGTGGTGGTGGCGGGGCAACCTGTGACCTTCCCCTGCACCATCACTGGCTACCACGGCATGGTGCTGTGGATCAAGGATGGCCTTGCCCTCGGGGTCAATCGAGACATGTCAGGTGGGTGTGTCTCCATCACCAAGCTTACGTCTCACATGTAGTCTGCATGTCTCTGGGGGTCTCGCTATGGGTCTCTCTGGGGGTCTCTCTATGGGTCTCTCTGCAGGTCTCTTTATGGGTCTCTCTGGGGATCTTTCAATGGGTCTCTCTATGGGTCCCCGTCAAGTCTCTCTTTGGGTCCCCTTCAAGTCTCTCTATGGGTCTCTCTGGGGGTCTCTCTATGGGTCTCTCTCAGGATCTCTGCAGGTCTCTTTGTGGGTCTCTCTATGTGTCTTTCCCCCCCCCCCCCCCCCCCCCCCCCCCCCCCCCCCCCCCCCCCCCCCCCCCCCCCCCCCCCCCCCCCCCCCCCCCCCCCCCCCCCCCCCCCCCCCCCCCCGGGTCTCTCTCCAGGTCTCTCTGGGGGTATCCCTATGGGTTTCTATATGGGTCTCTCTGGGGGTCTTTCTATGGGTCTCTCTATGGGTCCCCCTCAAGTCTCTCTATGGGTCTCTGGGGGTCTCTCTATGGGTCTCTCTTGGGGTCTCTCTGGGGGTCTCTCTATGGGTCTTTCTATGGGTCTCTCTATGGGTCCCCCTCAAGTCTCTCTATGGGTCTCTGGAGGTCTCTCCTGTAGTCTCTCTATGGGTCTCTCTTGGGGTCTCTCTATGGGTCTCTCTATGGGTCTTTCTGCGGGTCTTCTTGTTAAGTTTCTCTGGGGGTCTATCTATGGGTCTTTATCCTATACTATGGTCATTGGGGGGTTCCCCATGCCCATCCATCAGAGAATGTTTCGGGCGCTGAGCATATACACCCAGGACATACACTCTATATGGGGCGATTTGGAGCATTCAATCGACCTTGATCCATGTTTCTGGACTGTGGGAGGAAACCGAAGAACCCGAAGGAAACCCACACGGACACGGAGAACACGGAAACTCCACCCAGATTGGGATTCGAACCGGGAATCTCTAGTGCTGAGAGGAGAACATGCTAACCACTAAGCCAGCGTGCCGTCCCCGCAAAAATCCGAAGAAGTGGCAGAAGTTCTTGATGCTCTGCTGTCTGTATGGTGGAGTTCTAACGCGCCCTTTTGTTCTCACATTAATAAATAAACCCGAGGAACTTTTAAATGGAAGGTTTTCCTCATGTTCTGCTTGTTCTAATTGAGCACAAAGCCCTTGTAGTCGTGAGTGTCGGACGTTAATTAGCAGTTGCTCGCCTGTGCACCTGAAAATAGCGCTCAATTAAAAACACATAGGCAGCGCCACAAAGTTGGGAATAATTGCTTGCTTTTCATGTCGTAATTGTTTTAAATCCCCGTCTCCGCGACGCCGCGACCGCTGCCCCTGGACATGATTGGCAATTTGGCGTTTTAATGAAGTAACAGTCAACAAAGCTTTCGTGCAGCGGCGACGTCGCCAGATAACGAACACACGGTTTTATAGCACCTGTGTTTCAATTACTCAAATAGCGGGGTCAGGTTCCACCGACGACGTTCCACTCGTACCGTCTCGTTATGAATTCCGGCTAATAATTACATTATATGCTAATCGCCCAGTTCAAGCGAGGTTAATTATGGTAAAGTGAAGTTATCACAGCTCGTTATATTACTCAACATGGGGCGACCTTGTGAGGACCTGTCTATGTCTCGGTCACAACAACACTCGTCTCGTTTTATTATCGCCTGCTGACATCTGATGCCGGCGGCGTGGTGGCCTAGTGGTTAGCATGTTCTCCTCTCAGCGCTAGGGAATCCCGGTTCCGATCCCAATTCTCCGGTTTCCTCCCAAACTCAATGCTCCAAATTGCCCCATATAGAGTATGTGTGTCCAGTAATAGATTGGCGCCCTGTCCTGGGTGTATCTGCCCAGCACCCGAAATGTTCTCCCCTGGATGGGCATGTGAAACCCCTCCCCCACCCTAGCAGAGGATAAAGCGGAAGATAATTGATGCGTAATAATAATATTAATAGCGTGGCATGGTTGGCATGTTCTCTTCTCACTGCTGGGGATTTCCGGTGGAGTTTCCATCTTCTCCCGTGTCCATGTGGGATACCATTGGGTTCTCCAGTTTCCTCCCACAGTCTAAAAACATGGATCAAGGTAAATTGATTTCTCCAAATTGCCCCATATAGAGTGTGTGTGTGTGTGAGAGAGAGAGTGTGTGCCCAGTGATAGATTGGCATCCTGTCCTGGGTGTATCTGCCCAGCGCCCGAAACGTTCTCACCTGGATGGGCATGGGGAACCCTAGTAGAGGATAAAGCAGAAGATAATGGATCGTTGGGTAGTGAACACTAAGGGGGCACTGTGGCTTAGTAGTTAGCATGTTCTCCTCTCAGCGCTGGGGATTCCAGGTTTGAATCCCAATCTGGGTGGAGTTTCCATGTTCTCCCCGTGTCCGCGTGGGTTTCCTCCAGGTTTTCCAGTTCCTTCCCACAGTCCAAAAACATGGATCAAGGTCAACTGAATGCTCCAAATTGCCCCATATAGAGTGTGTTTGTGAGTGTTTCATGTTATGGTTACAAAGTTTTCATGAACTAGGAGAGTAGGACCAGTTCCTCCTGAGTTTCCGTTAAACCAGCGCTGTTCCATCTAATAGTTCTAAGAACTCTGGGGAAAAGTTTCTTGAGTGTAAGCAGAACTGATTGAATTCACTCCACTGCTGACAGGTTCCAAAGGTACCGAAACACCGACGCTGATCCAAAAGCTATTGTTCCCCAACAGAATGCTTTTTATTTGTCTCTGTGATGGGACGAATCTCTTCTCGCTTCACTGTGTTCCTCTCGGTTCTGCAGTTCTGAGTTCTGCAGTTTGTGGGAGTCATTAATAAAATCCTCTCAGAGTCCCAGAAAGCTTTGAGAAGGAGCTGATATCAGGAGCAGATAACAGACCGAAGACACAACCGCCGCTGCTGTCCTGTTAGTTTAGTAGAAATAAAACCAGCACTCATACAGTACCCCAGGAACTTTAATCGGCTGGTTCCGAAACCTCGGTGATATCCAAAGTCAACGAGAACAGAGGTTCTACTGTACAGTACTAGATCCGAGGTTGGTAGTCAGGCCTTCTTGTCCGGTTAATGTTATGGTTCCATAGCTCTCATGAACTAGGAGTGTATGACCAGTTCGTCCTGAGTTCCTGCAGTGTGGACACATTACGCCAGTGGTGTTTCCTCTAATAGTTCCATCCATCCATTATGTTCCGCTTTATTCTTTATTAGGGTCCTCATGCCCATCCAGGGGAGAACGTTTCGGGCGCTGGGCAGATACACCCAGGACAGGACGCCAATCTATCACTGGGCACACACTCACTAACACAAACACACTCTATATGGGGCAATTTGAAGAATTCAATTGACCTTGATCCATGTTTTTGGACTGTGGGAGGAAACCGGAGAACCCGGAGGAAACCCACACGGACACGGAGAACATGCCACCTCCATCCAGATTGCTCTCGGAGGAGAACATGCTAACCACTGAGCCAATGTGCCGCCACAGTTTCCACTATCCATCCATTCATATCTACCACACACAAACACATCTATATGGGGCAATTTGAAGAACTCAATTGACCTTGATCCATGTTTTTGGACTGTGGGAGGAAACCGGAGAACCCGGAGGAAACCCACACGGACACGGAGAACATGCCAACTCCATCCAGATTGCTCTCGGAGGAGAACATGCTAACCACTGAGCCAATGTGCCGCCATAGTTTCCACTATCCATCCATTCATATCTACCACACACAAACACATTCTATATGGGGCAATTTGGGGAATTCATTTGACCTTGATCAATTTGCAAGCTTTAGTAGAACTAAAACGAGCACTCGTACAGTACCGCAGGAACTGTAATCGGTTCCTGACATCTGCGGCTGATTCAGAAACCTCAGCTCTGGGTGATGGAGTGTGTGGAAGCTGGAGCTCCTTCGCCGACTCGTCGTTTTTTGCGTGCAGCGACCTTGGGCGGTGTTTAGTCATGGACAGAACTGTTTAATTGAGCCTCCGAGGTCTGTTCTATCCCGTTCCACTCACTCTGTCTCACAGTGGACTGTGAACTCATCCCCGGAGTGGAGCGTTTCATTGGATTGCTGTATAATGGTGCTGAGGACAGAAATCCGATGCTTAACCAAACATCACAAGCTTCGGGAAAGCCGCCTGTGCCGAGGGATAAAAAGCTCCTCGGCTCCGTGGCGGAACCGTAACTGACCGTATGTGTGGACTCCAGAATGTATACATCTGCGAACAGACTATATGGTGGTATAACAAGTGTCCTGGTGTCCACTCAGTATCCAGAATATGCTGTGATGGTCATTTTAGAGGAAGTTGTATTGTGAAACGGGAGGGGTACATGGACTGGGGTTCCTCAAAAGAACCCCCAGATGCTGCCGCTGGACATCAGGTTCTGTAGTCGTCCGTCATTCTTGCAGTTAAACACTGAAATGTCCATAAAGCAGATCCATCCTCTCCAGAGTCCAGTGGCAAGCAAAGAGGACTTGAATTGATGGACTATAGGGTGTGATTGTAGAACAACTAGGGTTCCTCAAAAGAACCGCCAGATGCTGCCACTGGACACCAGGTTCCATAGTCGTCCGTCATAGGGTTCCTCAAAAGAATCCCCAGATGCTGACACTGAAAACCAGGTTCCGTAGTCGTCCGTCATTTATGCTGATGGACTCTACACTGTCCATAAAGCACACCCATGCTCTCCAGGGTCCAGTGGAAGCTGCTTTACACCAGTGCCAGAGTGAAGGGGACTTGGATTTATGGACTATAGGGTGTGATTGTAGAACAACTAGGGTTCCTCAAAAGAACCGCCAGATGCTGCCACTGAAAACCAGGTTCTGTAGTCATTCGTCATTCATGCTGTTGGACTCTACACTGTCCATAAAGCACACCCATGCTCTCCAGGCAAGCTGCTGTACATCAGAACTACTAGGGTTCCTCAAAAGAACTGGTCAGGTATCTGGATGGATGGATGTATGGATGGATGTGGTACCTGCTGTCGGGTTCTACATACAGAACACATGCTGTGGTGGTTATAGCTAATTGCGTGTCTTGCCATGGTTCCAACATTTGACTTTAAGAGAATGTACTCCGATCTAAACATTATTAGAGTTTGCATTTGCAGTTACATTCGCGCTCCGGGGGAACTCTATAGTCCGCTATCTGGATGGATAGATGGATGTGGTTCTACATACATTCTACATACAGACCACTTGCTGTGCTTGTAGCTCATTGCGTGTCTTGCCATGGTTCCAACATTTGACTTCAAGAGAACGTTCTCCCATCTAAACATTATTAGAGTTTGCACTCGCAGATACATTCACGCTCCGGGTGAACTCTCTCCACGCAGCTCCACATTGATTGTTCTGCTGCACCTCACGTTGCTACTTTATTCCCGTACCTCCGTTTACGGCTTTGATCAGCCATCAGCCGACACTACCCCCCTCACCCCCACCCCCCACTCCCCTAGCCCCTCACCCCCACCTCCCGGGTCCATTTTCACTGATGAACTCGGAGTTCTCCGAAATCTTTAGAATAGCAGCTCCTCCGCCGTCGGCCGGCTCGGCTCCAGAACCATTTTCCTGGGTTTATAGAACCGCTCCACCTTTCGCCTCCGACCGCAGCAGGGTTAATCCATTAAGTAAACTGTAGTAAAACATAATTATCGCAGGTTCCATGAGTTGATTTTCTGCATCGGTGGGTTTTAAAGAAATTGGAACCTTGGAAAATAAGGCGAGGCCCGGGATAGGCCGTAATAAAAAAGTCATCTGCGCCGACTGGAGATGAGCCCATCAGCAAAATGTTAAAGCTAATGGGATGTTAGGAATGCGCCCCGCTCATTTCCACTGCTTTAGCATGAATCAATGACCCGCCGCCCTCCCGCGGCAAGCCGGTTCTGCCACGTTCTCCGCCACCGGGGTACTTAGATCTGCTGTACGATGTGATTGGATGGCTTTACACCAGTGGACCTTTTTTTTTTAAATCCATAATCAGAGCCGAAGTCGGCGGAGCGTTGTATTGCTCCATCAACGCCTGTTAACTTTTCCGACGGAACTTTTCGACTCACGCCGAGTCCAATGACGTGGAAACCTCCGACGTTGAATCAGAACCCGGTTCCACCGTGATTTCAGAATAATTTGGGGGTTATTTTGTATCTGAATAAAGGGTTCTACCGATTTTATTTTAGTTTTATTTATGTTTATTAATGATTTTTTTTATATTCCATCCATTATCTTCCGCTTTATCCTCTATTAGGGTTGCGGGGTGGGGGGGGTTCCCCATGTCCATCCGAAGGAGAACATTTCGGGCGCACTCACACTCACTCACACAGACACACTCTATATGGGGCAATTTGGAGAATTCCATTGACCTTGATCCATGTTTTTAGACTGTGGGAGGATTAATTCATTTAATGATTTTTTTCAGGCTACCCTCAGTATGATGTTGTGGGTGATCACAGCAAAGGCGAGTACCACCTGCTGATCCAGAAGACGGACCTTTCGGACGATGGGATCTTTGAGTGTCAGGGCATCCAGGCTGGCATTAGATCCCGACCCGCTCGCCTCACCGTTCTAGGTTAGTACCATCTGTGAATCCTGTGGCTGAGCACAGATCAGTGGACTGTTGTTCTCGCTCACCTCCATCTCTTCCACCATCCTCATTCCTCCACATGCCCACCCAGGGGAGAACATTTCGGGCGCAATCTGGGCTCACACTCACTTACACAGACACACTCTATATGGGGCAATTTGGAGAACTCAGTTGATCTTGATCCATGTTTTTGGACTGTGGGAGGAAACCGGAGAACCTGGAGGAACACACTGGGAGAACATGGAAACTCCACCCAGATTGGGATCCCAACCAGGAATCACTATCGCTGAGAGGAGAACATGCCAACCACTAAGCCAACAACATCTCAGTAAGACGCCTAGCCGCCAAACTATGCCGAACTCAACCCCACGTCCGAATCAAAGGTCACAACAACACCGTACGATCATTAGGAGCCCGAGGAACCGTGGAGAGCCAGGAAACGTGCTGAAAAGAGCAAATGTTTGTGTTACTAATTGCATGGCTGGTGCTAAGTAGCTATTTGAATCTTATAATTATGGCTGGCTCAAATCAGGGCTAATCGGCGTTGGTACAACATCGCAGATATGTTTCCCATCTCGTACCATTGGCGATCGATAGAACTCCGATGCAAATGCCTGCAAAGTGATCGGATTAGCATTATCGATTCCCTCTCCCTGTTAGAACCGTGATAGATTCCAGGAGATCGGTTCATTATTCTTGCCCACGAGCCGCACGACCGCGGCCTGGCCAAACAATCGGAAGGCGCTTACTTAGGGAAGTGAAGATGTCGGTGATTGCGGGTCCATTAATATGATCAATTATAGATGAGGGAGCTACCATTTGTTTTTATTCCTCGCTCGGCCATGTTTTATTTATTCGGGAGGCCGGCCCGTTGGCAGGGGAGACAAATCATTAGCCTCCCCGGGCGTAGCCATTAGCTTGACATTTAATCCCGCGCAGACTGGCTTACTTCTGGAGAGCCAGCAGCATGCTGAGGTAACGACTTAAACGTATTTGTGGTGTCCCGATCCATCGTAGGTTGTCACTATCTCCCCCCCGAGGACAACCGAGGATGACCACAAGTACGTTCGGACTCCATCTTGTGTCTCTCTTTCTTCTCTTGTCTTCCTCCTGACGTGCCGCTCAGCGTTCTATCTGGTTCTGAGTGGAGGAGACCTCGGCGTGGAAAAGCATCCATCCATCCATTGATGGGGGGAAGGGGGGGGGGGGGTTCCTCATGTCCATGCCCATCCAGGGGAGAAAGTTTCGGGTGCTGATACACCCAATCCGTTAGTTGTCACGGACTCACTCACACAGACCCACACAATATATGAGGCAATTAAGACAGGGGCAATATAGGATCTCAGGGGAGAACGTTTGAGGCGCTGGGCAGGTACACCCAGGACAGTGCGCCAATCTATCGCTGGACACACACTTACTCACAGAGACAAACTCTATATGGGGCAATTTGGAGAATTCCATTGACCTTGAACCATGGTTTTGGACTGTGGGAGGAAACAGGAGAACCCGGAGGAAACCCTCAGGGAGAACATGGAAACTCCACCCAGATTGGGATTCGAACCCAGGAGTCCCCTAGTGCTGAGAGAGGAACATGCCAACCACTAAGCCACCGTGCCACCCACCCTCTCTCTCTCTCTCTTGCGCTCTCTCTCTCTCTCTCTCTATATATATATATATATAGTTGTATGTATAATATATTTATATATTATATTAAATATTATATATATATATATATATATATATATATATATATATATATTTGTATATATATTATTCATTCATTATCTCCTGCTTCATTATCTATTAGGGTCGCGGTGGGGTTCCCCATGCCCATCCAGGGGAGAACGTCTTGGGCACTGGGCAGATAGACCCAGGACAGGGCGCCAATCCATCGCTGGGCACACACTCACTCACACAGACACACTCTAAACGGGGCAATTTTTTGAGAATTCAATTGACTTCATCCATGTTTTTGGACTGTGGGAGGAAACTGGAGAACCCGGAAGAAACCCACGCAGACACGGGGAGAACATGGAAACTCCACCCAGATGGGGATTTGAACCGGGAATCCCTAATGCTGAGAGGCTAACCACTAAGCCACCATGCCGCCGTATATATATTATATTATATATTATTTGTGTATATATATATACTTGTGCCTGGTGCGCATTTCCCGGGAATGGCTACACGGAGAAGATTGCGTACGCCGGTCCGCTGGATGAAACACTCCCACGGATACAACCTGCACGGGGATATTGCGCAGCGCTGTACCGTGGTTGAGCGCGGAAGGAGAGTTCAAAGACACCGGGCATAAAAACAAAACAGGATTTATTAATAAAAATGGTGAAGAGACACCAACGGAAAGGAAACGAAACAAACGAACTAACACCGGGATTAAACCACAAACAAAGATGTGCATGGGGGAGAGGGAATACGGAAACTAAATACAAAAACACCCAATCACGTGCACAAAAACAAACCAATCACCCAACGGAGTCCATGAGTACACATGAGACTATATATATATATTCATTCATTCATTCATTATCTCCCGCTTATCCTCTATTAGGGTCACGGTGGGGTTCCCCATGCCCATCCAGGGGAGAACGTCTCGGGCGCTGGGCAGATAGACCCAGGACAGAGCGCCAATCCATCGCTGGGCACACACTCACTCACACAGACACACTTTAAACAGGGCAATTTTGAGAATTCAATTAACTTGATCCATGTTTTTGGACTGTGGGATGAAACCGGAGAACCCGGAGGAAACCCACGCAGACACGGGGAGAACATGGAAACTCCACCCAGATGGGGATTCGAACCGGGAATCCCTAGTGCTGAGAGGCGAACGTGCTAACCACTAAGCCACCGTGACGCCTATATATATATATATATCAGTCTAATTCTAATAGGATGGTTCTTAGCGGTAAAATAGTTATGGACGGGTGGATTGATTCAGATGGAGCATCACTGAAGGCCTAGGTGTGACCGGCAAGGCCCGCCACTGCTACACACTGCTATACAGATCGTGTCCATACGTTGCCGTCAAGGCCTCGCGCCAAATAAATAAATGTCAAACCTCTGGAGAACGAGTTTGATTCCCAGTTCCAATAACCAGGATTCCATTTTCCACTTCAGCTCCACATCCCTGTTTGCTTTCATCCAGTCCAATCTAGCCGAGCGCCGACACGGCTTGGTCTGACATTACCACGCTGCAGGCGCGAGTAAAAGGCTGTTTGCTGAGGGCGGCACATATTGGTTTGCTGCCAAAAAGTAGATCTGCTCTCCTTTAAAAAATAAATAACAACAGGGCTAGATTGTAGCTGGCAGTCCTGCAGGGAGGGGCTGTTCCTGCCGAACGGGATGATTAGCTCAGACGGACGGACGGACTCGGGAGACGTGGTGAGGGTCTAGAACGTCTTGGGCGTTCCCTGCGAACATGCTGGGAATTCTAATCACACACGGATTACCGTTTTGCGGGACGTTGATTTCAGCAACCTTAATGTCCTCCAGAGACTCTGGAGATCCATCCATCCATCCATCCATTATCTTCTGCTTTATCCTCTACTAGGGTCATGTGGGGGGGTGGGGTTCCCCATGCCCATCCAGGGGAGAACCTTTTGGGCGCTGGGCAGATACACCCAGGACAGGGCGCCAATCTATCACTGGGCACACTCACTCACACAGACACACACACTCTATATGGGGCAATTTGGAGAATTCAATTGACTTGATGCATGTTTTTGGACTGTGGGAGGAAACCAGAGAACCCGGAGGAAACTCACACAGACACGGGAAGACTTCACCCAGATTTGGATTCGAACCGGGAATCCCTAGCACTGAGAGGAGAACATGCTAAACACTAAGCCACCATGCTGGCCTTATTATTATATTCCATATAATAATAATAATAATAATAATAATAAGGGGGGGAGGGGTAGTTCCTCATGCCCATCCAGGGGAGAACGTTTTGGGCGCTGCTCGGATACACCCAGGACAGGACACCAATCTATCACTGGACACACACTCACTCACTCACACACACTCCATTTGGGGCAATTTGGAAAATTTAATTGACCTTGATCCATGTTTTTAGACATGGACAGGGAAGAACATGGAAACATGGAAACACCCGGATTGGGATCCGAACTGGGAATCCCTAGCACTGAGAGGAGAACATGCTAACCACTAAGCCACCGTACTGCCCCCTGTGGAGATTGTAATCCAAAATGTCTTTGTAAATAGAACTGGTCTTTGGTCAACGGGACTCATAAGTTAAGAAGTTTTAAAATGGACGTTCTTTATCGCTTCTCTCGGTCTTGACGCTTGAATGCAGGCTACGGGGATTCGGGGGTGGGGGGGCAGGGGGGGCATTGGCGGGGGCTCATGTACCTTTGCGGGCTCATGTCTTATTCAGCAGCTTGGCGTAATCGATGTCTCTGACTGCATAGTTTCTGTCTCGCTCTGGCTTAGACATTCAGGGTTCAAATAGCAATCAATGGCCTCGAACCCGAGCCAGCTGGGGTGTGAACGCCTGTTTCCGCTCGGGGTCCTGTTTACAGATCATGCTTCCTCATTAGCTCTTGTGGAGGATGTTATTTATATATATAAATAAACGTTCCCTTAACGTCCAGAAACATGGATTTAAGGTAAATAGACTGCTCTAAATAGCCCCATATAACGTGTATGTGTTTATGTGTGACTAGTGATGGATTGGCGCCCTGTCCTTGGTGTATCTGCCCAGCGCCTGAAACGTTCTCCCCTGGATGGGCATAAAGAACCCCTTCCATGCTGCCAAGTCCTTAGTACAGGTACAAGGGGGTTCTGCGTGCCCATCCAGGGGAGAACATTTTAGGCGCTGGGCAGATACACCCAGGACAGAATGCCAATCTATCACTGGGGTTACAATCACTCACACACACACACACACACACACACACACACACACTATATAGGGGCAATTTAGATAGGGTTGCATGGGAGTTACCGCTACCCATCAGGGAGAGAACCTTTTGGGCACTGGGCAGATACACCCAGGACAGAATGCCAATCTATCACTGGGGTTACACTCACTCACTCACACACACACACTATATAGGGGCAATTTATATAGGATTTCCTGGGAGTTACCGCTACTCATCCAGGAGAGAACGTTTTGGGCGCTGGGCTTATACACTCAGCATAGGGTACCAATCTATCTCTGGGCATACACTCACTCACTCACACTATATAGGGGCAATTTAGATAGGGTTGCATTTAAGTTACCGCTACCCATCAGGGAGAGAACCTTTTGGGCACTGGGCAGATACACCCAGAACAGAATGCCAATCTATCACTGGGCGTACATTAACCCACAATCACTATAAAGGGGCAATTTGGATAGGGTTGCCTGAAGTTACCGCTACCCATCCAGGGGAGAACATTTTGGCACTGGGTAGATACATTCAGCACAGGGTGCCAATCTAGCCCTGGGCACACACTCCCTCACTCTACAGGGGCAATTCAGAGCAGTCGATTCACCTTGAATCCATGTTTTTGGACTGTGGGAGTAAAACCCCCAACCTCTTGCAAGATGTTTAGCTGCAGATCAGTGATGGATGTGATGCCGATGTGTCTGAGTAGACCGTGTGCAGTGTGTGTTTGCGGTTCTAGGTGCTCGGAGCACCAAACTGCCAATGCGATTAGATTTTGCTTTCCATTAATCGTCATAAAGTTTGAAGCAGCTGCTCCTCATCAGTCAAAACGCCAGGCTTAGTTAAGCGAGCGCCATTAACGGCGGCACATCCGCAGCTGACAGCTACTCCCTCGCCGAGAGCCCCGCCATCCGCTCTGGTGTTCTTGTCTGGAGTCAGAACGTTGGTCCGAGACCCGGGTTCGGGTTGATTTGTTGGTTCTGAAATAAAGACTTGGGGTGTTATTAGTTCCCATCATGAAGTGAAGACGTGACGGAAAGGTCAGCCTCCTGGTTTTAATACGGAACCCAATTCCCAGCTGAATACATGTAGAGAACCTTTGGGCGTCGCCTCGGGGGAGGTTTCTGATCTCGCCTCCAAAGATGGGTCCGACTCGGACATCTATTATTCTGCCTTCATCTCACTCGGGGGTTCAGAGTTTACTGAATCTGAAGCACACACACAGTCACACTCAGAGTTCCCATGCAGGTTCTCATATGCAGATGCCCATCCAGGGAAGAACGTCTCGGGCGCTGGGCAGATACACCCAGGACAGGACACCAATCTATCACTGGACACACTCACTCACTCACACAGACACACTCTATATGGGGCAATTTGGAGAATTCAACTGACCTTCATCCATGTTTTTTGGACTGCGGGAGGAAACCGGAGAACCCGGAGGAAACCCACCCGGCCACGGGGAGAACATGGAAACTCCACCCAGATTGGGATTCGAACCGGGAATCCCTAGTGCTGAGAGGAGAACATGCCAACCACTAAGCCACCGTGTCGCCCAATAATATTATATCTACTGTATAATCAGGGACGTCACAGTGAATCAGCACTGAGGATTCCAGGTTCGAATCCCAGTCTGGGTGGAGTCTCCATGTTCTCCCCGTGTCCGCGTGGGTTTCCTCTGGGTTCTCCGGTTTCCTCCCCCAGTCCAAAAACATGGATTAAGGTCAATTGAACTCTCCAAATTGCCCCATATGGAGTGTGTCTGTGTGAGTAAGTGTGTGCCCAGCGATGGAATGCNAATGAGTTGTGTTTATGAATCAGGTTCTTGCTTCTGACAGAATGAATACGGCGTCTGTTCTCTCCGTATAAACAGAACCGTAATAATATGAGCCGGAGCAGCTACTCCGTCACGTATAAAGATGACACGGCGCCGCTCCGCGAGATGAACATTGTCTGCAGCTGAGATGAGATTTGCACAGATTTGTTGAAGATGAATTTCACAGATTATGGTTATGGAACTAATCATTTTCCGTCTCGTCTGTAAAACAATGAGAAAATGACTCGAGAACGTGGATTCGTGACGCCGCCGAGCTGCAGTGAAATGTCGCAGAAGTAATGGCACCGGGACAGGACGGGATGCCCCCTGCGGTTCCATGGTTCAAGTCCTGATTTCCGAATATGGGTCAAATCTACTCCACAGCATCGGGGCTGATTAACGAGATTAATTATCATTTTAAAGGCAATGACGTTGATGCATTAAGACTCCAGGCAAAGATTTGAATCCCTAAAAGATAATATGGTTCTTCCGTAACGCAATCTAGTCTGTTTTTTTTAAGTGAACCCTAATCGCTGAGTAACAGGATCTCGGTTAATCCGTTTTAATCTGTTCAGGTATTCATTCATTCATTTATTATCTTCCACTTTATCCTCTACTAGGGTTGCGGGGAGTGGGGGGGGTTCCCAATGCCCATCCAGTGGAGAATGTCTGGGGTGCTGGGCAGATACACCCAGGACAGGGCGCCAATCCATCACTGGACACACACTCACTAACACAGACACACTCTATATGGGGCAATTTGGAGCATTCAGTTGACCTTGATCCATGTTTTTGGACTGTGGGAGGAAATCGGAGAACCCGGAGGAAACCCACGCGGACACGGGAGAACATGGACACTCCACCCGGATTGGGATTCGAACTGGGAATCCCTAGAGGAGAACATGCTAACCACTAAGCCACTGTGCCGCCCTTTACACAGATTATGTAGGGCAATGTAGAGGAGCCATTTGACCTTGATCCATGTTTTTGGACTGTGGGAGGAAACCAAAGAACCCGGAGGAAACCCACGCAGACACGGGGAGAACATGGAAACTCCACCCGGATTGGGATTCGAACCTGGAATCCCCAGCGCTGAGAGGAGAACATGCCGACCACTAAGCCACTGTGCCACCCTTCACACAGACTATATAGGGGCAATGTAGAGGAGAACCCGGAGGAAACCCANATTTACGCTGCATGGTCAGCCTGCGCTCAGGTTAAAATAACCTTCCTAATAGAATCTGCGGCAGGTTCTAACCTTATTTGCTTATTTCTAATCTTCTGTGTCCACACGGCGCTCCAACCGATTTCCCCAAACCATTTCCTCTAGGGGGCATTTGCGCGGGAATTCAGGAGGCACTCGCGTCAAAAAGCCCGATATCCGAAACCCAAGACGAGGTTAGTGCTGCATGCGGCTGGGGAAAATGACAGCGTTCTTTCACACAACACAAATTGCAGTCGGGCCTCAGGTGCCAGCTACATTGCGTCTGCGGATTCGCAGAACCGGGGCCAAACACACTTAGTTTCTTTGTTTGCGGGGATTCTGCCAACATCCGAACGACTGGAGCGTCCTCCGCCCACCGCGCGGGTTCCCATCAAGTGGGATGCCGTCATAGTGAAGGCTTCTGAGCGCCCACTTGAACAAATAGGTCGTATTTTTAGTTTCCATCGCAATTTACGTTGAATGTTTACGGATTTGTACGCTGCTGGTTTTATTTAAACCCCTGAAGGAAACGTTTAGCGTTTTTAACAGCCGGCTTCCGTCGGCCGGCTCGCTGAAGTCAGGAGAACAGGGCTGAGGGCTGCTTTAAAGAGCAACAGTATGAGAAGGAGCCATTATTTATTATTAATAATTGGTATTATTATATATATGGGGCGGCACGGTGGTTTAGTGGTTGGCATGTTCTCATCTCAGCGCTGGGGATTCCCGGTTCGAATCCCAACCTGGAGTTTCCATTCTCCCCGTGTCCACGTGGGTTTCCTCCGGGTTCTCCGGAGGGTTTTCCTCCCACAGTCCAAAAACATGGATCAAGGTCGATTGAATTCTCCAAATTGCCCCATATAGAGTGTGTCTGTGTGAGTGAGTGTGTGTCCAGTGATAGATTGGCGTCCTGTCCTGGGTGTATCTGCCCAGTGCCTGAGACGTTCTCCCCTGGATGGACATGGGGAACCCCCCGCGACCTTAATAGATGATAAAGCGGAAGATAATGGATGGATGGAATAATTGGTATTATTATACAGTGGCTTAGTGTTTAGCATGTTCTTCTCTCAGCACTGGGGATTCCAGGTTTGAATCCCAATCTGGGTGGAGTTTCCATGTTCTTCCCGTGTCCGCGTGGGTTTCCTCCGGGTTCTGCGGTTTCCTCCCACAGTCCAAAAACATGGATCAAGGTCAATTGAATGCTCCAAATTGCCCCATATAGAGTGTGTGTGTGACTAGGTATAGATTGGCGTCCTGTCCTGGGTGTATCTGCCCAGACCCCGAAACGTCCTCCCCTGGATGGAGACCCTAGTAGAGGATAGAGCTGAAGATAATGGATGGATGGGATGGATGGATGGATGGTGGTGACCATTGGTGGTGACCGAGTCTCCGCACAACATCATCTTGATTTTTCAGAGGTTACTTAGATCTTAGAGGAGCCACTCCAGCTACTTGGAAGTTTCACAGACCTGAGTCTGGACTAAGCAACTCTCGGTCTGGGGGTTCAGGGATACCATGCTGGTGCCGGCCATCTGTCTTTTGGAAAAACAAAGATCAGTGGCCTCGGAGTGGTTCTCCAAACTGATTTAAGGGGAAAAAAATAATGCCACCACAGCGAGAACAACAAAAGCTCTGTGCTGCATCCACCTCGGATGCCTTTGCGTAATTTTTCTTCGCGCCTGCGATTCACCAGAAGATAATAAGCCACCCAGTTCACATCTCCCACAAAATTCCCTGCGTTCTAATGCCTCGCGGATCTTAGCCATCATCATTACAGCCATGTTTGCAAATATGCCGGGGTGTAATGGCTCCAAATTGACAATTTAACACGGCGAGTCGATAGATCACTCTCGAGCTGGCGGGCGGGCGGGCGAGCGAGGGCCCGGAATGAATTGCCTCTGGTTTAATTGCTGTTCTCAGCAGCAAAAACACTCCAGCTCTCCCCAACTGGAGCCCGGCTCCTTGGCACCAAATTACTTTTCTCGCCGCCCTCTTGATACATGAGGCCCCCGGGACGTATCCCCAACTTGATCGGACTGCCGAGGTGAGGCGGAAGGGGGGAGAAGGGAGAAAAATGGGGCAATTTCACTTCGGAAAAACACAGGGAAGGGTCGCTGGGGGAAATGTGACCTATTTTCCAATGTACCTGGAGCCGGCCCCCGATCCGGAGATGCTTTGCTCACAGGAGGCGGTGGCAGAAGGGGATTAATCACCTGCGCCGGGTTCCGTCAGCAATTAGCCCGTTCTTCCAGAGAAATGAAGCAGGAGCAGTCGCGGCCGCAGTCGTAAGGGGGCAGTTTGATGAGATTTGATCACTCCATCTGAGAGGAGGTTTAATCAGGTTTAAGGGACGATGAATGATAGTAGGAGCTAGTCAGCGAACAGTGGTGGGTTGAGGAACGTGGGGTAACTAAGTCTGACTTTGATGGAGGACCATTAAGCTCAAGTTCAAGTAATTTATTTCTAGAGCCCTATTCATAATGTACTTAGAACCACCAAGAGCAAGCCAAAGCGACAGTGGCAAGACAAAACTCCCTGTTATGTTGTTATTTTGAGGAAGAAACCTTGTGAGGACCAAGACTCAGTGGGCGACTCATACTCCTTGAGCGGCCGGGCAGCATCAACAGTGTTCATTAGACGTTTGGTGTTCTATTTCACCATGGAGACTAAAGTTTAAACCTCATGGACAAAGATCATCCATGTTTTTACCTGTGTACACAAAGGGGGAGGGGCCTAAACTACTTTAAGAAAGATGGCGGCACGGTGGCTTAGTGGATTAATGGTTCGAATCCCAATCTGGGTGGAGTTTCCATTTTCTCCCCGTGTCCACATGGGTTGCCTTCAAAGTCCAAAAACATGGATCAAGCTCAATTGAATTCTCCAAGTTGCCCCATATAGAGTGTGTTTGTGTGAGTGAGTGTGTGCTCAGTGATACATTGGCGTCCTCTCCTGGGTGCATCTGCCCAGCGCCCGAAACGTTCTCCTTTGGTTGCCCTAGGGATAGAGAAACCGGAGGAACCCCTGCCAAGATGGGGAGAACATGGAAACTCCATCCAGGTTGGGATTTGCACCTGGACCCTCCACACTCAGAGGCGAAGGTGCTACCATTAAAACACTGAGGGGATTACGTAGCTCTTTAACGAAGTTTTCGAATTGTAAATTTGTTCGTACTTCTGTAATGTTGTTGTCCACCAAGATTTGCCCCAAAATCCTCTGCTACGGTCCCCATCCAGGGGAGAACGTTTTGGGTGCTGGGCAGATACACCTAGGACAGGACACCAATTTATCACTGAACACATACTCACTGACACAGACACACTCTATATGGGGCAATTTGGATAATTCAATTGAGTCAATCATGTTTTTGGACTCTGGGAGGAAAACCGGAGAACCCGGAGGAAACCCACGTGGACACGGGGAGAACCTGGAAACTCCACCCAGATTGGGATTCCATCCATCCATCCATTATCTTCCGCTTTCTCCTATATTAGGGTCGTGGAGGGGGGGTTCTCCATGCCCATCCAGGGGAGAACGTTTCTGGCGCTGGGCAGATACACCCAGGACAGGACACCAATCTATCACTGGGCACACACTCACACACACAGACACACTCTAAATGGGGCAATTTGGAGAACTCAATTGACTTGATCCATGTTTTTGGATGGTGGGAGGAAACCCACACGGACACGGGGAGAACATGGAAACTCCACCCAGATTGGGATTCAAACCGTTAATCCCTAGCGCTGAGAGGAGAACATGCCAACCACTATCCTCATACTATTTGATCCCATAATAGTTTTTTCTGGCACTCTCTCCGTCTCGGTTGAGCAGACAGGATGTGCCACCTGCTCGTTGCCTTTGATTTGATGCTCGTCCCAGATCTGCACTCTAACGAGGGCTAGGCCTGATCAATAATTCAACCGGGGTGATCAGAGCGGCTTAAAGAGGCGCTGCAATCAGCGCTATACAAGGAACCCCACCCCCCTCCACTCCCCTCCCCTCCCATCCACTCCCATCCTCACTCCCACCTCCATCCTTCTCTCAGCGTTTCGCTCCTAACCCTCTGAATCCCTCCTCCTCGCCGTAACGAAGCCGCGGCCGGGTCCCGTGAAAAGTCCGGCCCGGGTTCCGCTTGGCTCCGTGTGACGGCTGACGGGATCAATTATTCATTCTTGTACTCCGCAGTTCCTCCAGACGATCCGGTGATTACCGGCGCGCCCGTGGTGAGTCTGAGGGCAGGTGACCCACTCAACCTGACATGCCACGCTGACAACGCCAAGCCGGCGGCCTCCATCATCTGGATCCGCAACGGAGAGGTGCTCAACGGGGCCATGTATTCCAAGGTATCAGCTGCCTCTGCATATAAATCAGCACATTACAAAAAAAAGAGAGAGAGACACATATTTTAGCTCCATAGCTACTGGTGGAGGTTCCCAGTGGACTCCTGGTTAAAGAGAGGGGAGCGTGAGGTGTATCAGAAAAGCCTTATTTCTATTTGGAGCTGGAAGAAACGGGATTGCACACTACCAACATGTCAGTGAGACCATCATCCACCACCCTAATATGTAATATATGGTGCTGATCGTCGAAGAACAGAGTAATGAGGACTAAAAAAGTATGTAGAGATATAATAGACATGGAGTAGCAATAAGGGGGTTCCCCATGCCCATCCAGGGAAGAACGTTTCTGGCGCTGGGCAGATACACCCAGGACAGGGTGCCAATCCATCACTGGGCACACACTTATTCAAACACATTCTATATGGGGCAATTTACAAAGGGGCAATTTAGAGCATCCAATTGACCTTGATCAAAGTTTTTGGACTGTGGGAGGAAACCTACGCGGACACGGGGAGAACATGGAATGTCCACCCAGATTGGGATTCGAACCGGGAATCTGAGAGGAGAACATGAGAGGAGAACATGCCAACCATTACACACTATATACATAGGGTCAATTTACATAGGGCCAATTGACCCTTGAATCCATGTTTTTGGACTGTGGGAGGAAACCGGAGAACCCAGAGGAGACCCACAAGGACACGGCGAGAACATGGAAACTCCACCCAGATTGGAACCACCAAGGCACCATGCCATCCTTGATATCTCATCTTATTTCATCTCATTATCTTTTTCTTAATGCTAGGGACAAGTTCTCCATGCCCATCCAGAGGAGAACACTGGGAACACACACAAACTATATACATAAATTACATAGGGGCATTTAGAGCATTCAATTGACCTTGAATCCATGTTTTTGGACTGTGGGAGGAAACCGGAGAATGCGGAGGAAACCCATGCACACACAGGTAGGACATGGCAACTCCACCCAGATTGCGATTCAAACCTGGATGCCCAGCGCTGAGAGGAGAACATGCCAACCACTAAGCTTTGGTGCCATTACGAATCAGAAAAATGACCTGAATCCATCTCCAGCATTATTATTTCCTGAAATGGCAAACCCCGCGTGCTCGTGCGTCCTCAGAAAGGTCCGTCCTGTCGGTTTAATGAGGGAACTTTCATCTGGTCCTCGGGGAGACGGCGGCCGCTCGAGTGCCGTGTCTGTAATGTGACAAAAAGGCGAGACGTTCCCTGTCTTTCAATTATGGATGGGCTCCTGAGCAATTTGCGTCTCCGCGCAGCGTCGGAGGACCGCTCTGAGGACTGTTTTCCACGACGATGAGTGCAGGACGGAATATCGGTCTCCTACACTCCACGGGCCCTCGAGAGAGGGGCGGCTCATTAATTAAGACAGCTTAAATTAGACCCTCTCATTAAGACGAGTGGAAACTAGCCACTGGTTGGTTGGTTCTAAGTGAAAAAGTTAGTTTGCGGGTGACTAACGGGTGACTAACGGGTGGGCAGGGCTTGTGCTGGGTGACCCTGCTGGGTGGTTCATCCTGTCTGTGGCATCATGTGATCACTGATGAGAGGATGATTACAGGATGTAGAACCCAAACTGAACAGCAAGACCTGACTTACTGCCCCTGATTCCACATCCACCTTCCACAAGGTGGGGCAATTAGGCGAACCTGTGTGACCCTGTCTGTAGTGGTTCTGTGAGTTCCATCCATCCATCATCTTCTGCTTTATCATCTACTAGGGTCACGGTGTGGTTCCACATGCCCATCCAGGGGAGAAGATTTTGGGCGCTGGGCAGATACACCCAGGACAGGATGCTTCAATTTATCGCTGGACACACACTCACACACACAAACACACTCTATATGGGGCAATTTGGAGCATTCAGTTGACCTTGATCCATGTTTCTGGACTGTGGGAGGAAACCGGAGAACCCGGAGGAAACCCACGCGGACACGGGGAGAACATGGAAACTCCACCCAAGATTGGGATTCAAACTGGAATCCCTAGTGCTGAGAGGAGAACATGCCAACCACTAAGCCACTGTGCCACCCGCATAAGGAAAATATTCATCCACCCATTATCTTCCACTTTATCCTCTACCAGGGTTGCAGTGGGGGGTTCCCCATGCCCATCCAGGGGAGAACGTTTCGGCCGCTGGGCAGATACACCCAGGACAGGACGCCAATCTATCACTGGACTCACACTCACTCACACAGACACACTCTATATGGGGCAATTTGGAGCATTCAATCGACCGTGATCCATGTTTTTTGGACTGTGGGAGGAAACCGGAGAACCTGGAGGAGAACATTGAAACTCCACCCAGATTGGGATTCAAACTGGGAATCCCTAGTGCTGAGAGGAGAACATGACAACCACTAAGCCACCATGCCACCCAGCTCTCTGAGTCTTTAAACCCAATAAAAACCTATAGCTTTAACTGCATGAGGAATATAGGTGTAACATGAAGGTGTCCCGATACTTTTGTCAGTGTATGTTTGTATGTTTTAAAGTTAATATCTTGCTTCTCTTGGAAGGGGGATCAGGCTTTTTATAGTTTTATTGCATGATTTGATTAAATCAGGAGTGAGAACGTGGCCCGGCTCAGGGACCGCAGTCTGATACAGATGAAGTCAATATACTTCATGTCGCACTCCGATTTTTTAAATTTATTATTATATATATATTTTTTTATCTCCCTTCTAAAGATTTTTCCCTTATCATCCTTCAGAACGCGAGCGCTTCCACAAAGGGCACTCCAACAGATAGGAAATGGGTCTGCGGCC
The DNA here is from genome assembly GCA_019802435.1 of Corydoras maculifer. NCBI lineage: Eukaryota > Metazoa > Chordata > Actinopteri > Siluriformes > Callichthyidae > Corydoras > Corydoras maculifer. Next base: position 287,854 of record JAFMOD010000996.1, read on the forward strand.
ACCATAATGCGAGCGTGATAGCATCTCCCTGCTGTCTTTTTAATAAGACGCTGGTGATTTAAATCGGGGACTATTTTTTCCGAGGACGACTTTATTTTCCGACTTCATCCTAATATCTAATTTAATGTCCTTTCTATTATCTTTTTCGGGATTTATGCTGTTAAAGCTATTGAAAGATGGAAATTAGGTCCCCCGTCCCCCGTCCCCCGCCTCCTCGCCCCCGGCACTCTCCATCATCATGTGCCATTGCAGAAGAAACGGATCGTGGGGCATCTCGGCTCAGGGTTCTCCGGTTTCCTCCCACAGTCCAAAAACATGGAAGGTCGATTGAGTTCTCCAAATTGCCCCATAAAGAGTGTGTCTGTGTGAGTGAGTGTGTGTCCAGTGATAGATTTGGCGTCCTGTCCAGTGGATGGGCATGAGAAACACCCATCCCCCCACCACCACCCCGACCCCTAAAGAGGACTGAGCGGAAGATGATAAGATGAGGGGCTGCATGTGGTTGGCATGTTCTCCTCTAGAAGCCCAATCTGGGTGGAGTTTCCATGTTCTCCCCGTGTCCGCGTGTACCCGTTTCCTCCGGGTTCTCGGGTTTCCTCCCATAGTCCAAAAACATAGATCAAGGTGAATTAAATGCTCCAAATTGCCCCATATAGAGTGTGTTTGTCTAAGTGAGTGTGTACTCAGTGATAGACTGGCGCCCAGTCCTGGGTGTATCTGCCAGGCACCCGAAATGTTCTCCACTGGATGGGCATGAGGAACCCCCATCCCCCCCCCCACCACCCCGACCCCGGAAGAGGACTAAGCAGAAGATGATAAGATAAGGGGCTGCAAGAGGGCTTAGTGGTTTAGCATGTTCTCCTCTCAGCTCTAGGGATTCCCGGTTCGAAGCCCAATCTGGGTGGAGTTTCCATGTTCTCGCTGTGTCCACGTGGGTTTCCCCCGGGTTCTCCGGTTTCCTTCCACAGTCCAAAAACATGGATCAAGGTGAATTGAATGCTCCAAATTGCCCTATATAGAGTGTGTTTGTGTAAGTGAGTGTGTGTCCAGTGACAGACTGGTGCCCTGACCGGTGTGAGTGCGTGTTGCCGAAGTGCTCGGCAGTGATGTAAGGTGGCGGGTGTTGATACTCGTTCCATCGGCGTGATCTTGGCATGGTGTGCCGTCCTGCCTGTGCTGCCAAATGACAGAAGGAGACTAAGTCCATCTGGCTGCTTTCTGAAGACGGCCTGTGCTGCGGGTCAGTGGGAAGCGGGAGGGATTTGGGGATCAAAGAGGGGCCGACCTCCCGACTCCACTTAGTGCCGGCAGTTTTTTAGATGGCCTTTCTTTTGCGCACGGGGGACATTTTGCTGCACACTTTTACATAATTATTGACCGCTGAGGAGATTTTGTAAAACTCATGAGCATTTTTGCCTTTAAACAAAATGGTGATGATGAAAACCAGCAGGGGGGGTGACTACAGAACGAGCACGGCTTCAGTGGTTCATTTCAGGGACATACTGGGGGTAAAGAACCACTAACATGTCCCTTTAACAGTCTCTAAATGCAACCATCCATCAATTATCTTCTGCTTTATCCTCTACTAGGGTTGCTGGGGGAGGGGGGTTCCCCATGCCCATCCAAGGGAGAACGTTTCGGGCACTGGGCAGATACACCCAGGACAGGGCGCCAATCTATTACTGGATACACACACATACTGTCACAGACACACTCTATATGGGGCAATTTATCCATGCGTCCATCCAATAGCTTCTGCTTAATACTCTATTAGTGTCGCGGGGGGGTTCCCCATGCCCATCCAGGGGAGAACGTTTCAGGCGCTGGGCAGATACACCCAGGATAGGACGCCAATCAATCACTGGGCACACACTCACTCACACAAACACACTCTATATGGGGCAATTTGGAGAATTCAATTGACTTGATTCATGTTTTTGGACTGTGGGAGGAAACCAGAGAACCCGGAGGAAACCCACGTGGACACAGGGAGGACATGGAAACTCCACCCAGATTGGGATTCAAACCGGGAATCACTAGTGCGGAGAGGAGAACATGCTACCCACAAAGATGGGGCAATTTAAAGAATTTAATTTTCTATGAATTCTCCAAATTGCCCCATATAGAGTGTGTCTGTGTGAGTGAGTGTGTGTCCATTGGCATCCTGTCCTGGGTGTATCTGCCCAGCGCCCGAAACGTTTTCCCCTGGATGGACATGGGGAACCCCCCCTCCCCCTGCGACCCTAGCAGAGGATAAAGCGGAGGATAATGGATGAGGGATGAATGGATGGATAAATTGCCCCATATAGAGTGTGTCTGTGTGAGTGAGTGTGTGCCCAGTGATAGGTTGGCGTCCTGCCCTGGGTGTATCTGCCCAGCGCCCGAAACGTAGAGGACTATGCGTAAGATGGTGAATGATTATAATTGCGCCAACTGGAGGGTTTTGGGAGGACTGACAAGTTCTTTATAGTAATCCAGACAAGACGTTCTAAGAGGCCTTGCCTCTTAGAGCAGAACCTCACTACTGCACCCACCTGACGGTCCAGTTTAAAATCACTGTCCGTTGTTGTGTCCGTTTCCAGACGCTGCTGCGCGACGGCAACAAAGAGAGCACCATCAGCACGCTTTACGTCTCCGCGTCCAACATCGAGAGCGGACAGCGCATAACCTGCCGTGCCTCCAACAAAGCGGCGCCCAACGGCAAAGAGGCCACCGTCACCATCGACATCCAGCGTAAGTTCTCTGGCATTAGCGCAAAGCGGTTCTCCGTAGCTCTGTTCCACTTTCTCAGCCAGACGAGAGGTTCTCCATGACACGCCTTCAGATCTCTCAAATCATCTCACAGCTGATGAGACCACGATTGGCGTTCGGAGTCCTCACTCATTTAGAATGTGGGGGTCGCAGTTTTACTCAAAGTGCCTCTGAAATATGAGCAAGCAATACGATTGGACAAGAGGTTTTCCCATTGTTGGTCTAGATTATACCAGTAGAACGTAGGGTTCACCTATTATGTGTGTGGGAGATCATTGGTTAAGGTGTTGGGGTATCAATTTGAAGGTTGTGGGTTCAAATCTAAGGTCTACTGAAGTTACCAATGTGGGTCCTTACTCAATACGACTGTCAGTTCTGACCAAGCAATACGATTGGACTAGAGGTTTTCCCATTGTTGGTCTAGATTTTACCAGTAGAACGTATGGTTTACCTATTATGGGTGTGGAAGATCATGGGTTAGGTTGTTGGGCTATCAAACTAAAGGTTTGATATTGGGGGGGGGGGTTCCCCATGCCCATCCAGGGGAGAATGTTTCATGCGCTGGGCACACACTTACACACACGAACACACTCTACATGGGGCAATTTGGAGAATTCAATTGACCTTGAGCCATGTTCTTGGACTGTGGCAGGAAACCGAGAACCCTGAGGAAACCCACAGGGACACGGGGAGAACATGGAAACTCCACCCAGATTGGGATTCGAACTTGGAATCCCAAGTGCTGAGAGGAGAACATGCAAATCACTAAGCCACCGTGTCGCCCCCATTATTATTATTATTATTATCCATTTATCCATCATCTTCTGCTTTATCCTCTACTAGGGTCGGTGGGGGGGTCCCCATGCCCATCCAGGGGAGGACGTTTCGGGCGCTGGGCAAATACACTCAGGACAGGGGGGCAATCTATCACTGGGCACAGACACATTCTATATGGGGCATTCCATTGATCTTGATGCATGTTTTTTGGGCTGCGGAAGGAAACCGGAGAACCTGAAGGAACCCCACACAGACACAGGGAGAACATGGAAACTCCATGCAGGTTGGAATTCCAACCGGGAATCCCGAACGCTGAGAGGAGAACATGCAAACCACTAAGCCACCATGCCGCCCCTATTATTATTATTATCCATCCATCCATTATCTTCTGCTTTATCCTCTACTAGGGTCACGGTGGGGGTCCCCATGGCCATCTAGGGGAGGACGTTTCGGGCGCTGGGCAGATACACCCAGGACAGAGGGGCAATCTATCACTGGGCACACACTCACTCACACAGACACACTGTATATGGGGCATTCCATTGACCTTGATCCATGTTTTTTGGGCTGCGGAAGGAAACCGGAGAACCTGGAGGAACCCCACACAGACACAGGGAGAACATGGAAACTCCATGCAGGTTGGAATTCCAACCGGGAATCCCCAACACTGAGAGGAGAACATGCAAACCACTAAGCCACCATGCCGTCGGGGTTTGTGTTGGGGTTTTTCGGGGCAGTCTGATGCAGGGCGCTTTATTCCTCATTGATTTGCTTTATTGGCTTCACTTCTCACGGCGTCTGTGGCCTTTTTAAGCGAAACAGCATCAGTTAACACCGACTCGATACATTTGCATTTATATAACCTCGACCCTCGGCGTCTGTTCCGTCGAAGAACCGACCGCTTCTGTTAGAAAAACGGCCGCCGCTTCTGACGAGATGTGTTCTGATGGCATGTCTCGGTTTTCCGCGCCTTCGCAGTCTGACTGATACGGCGTACGGTGAGGTTTAAGAAGCCATTAGCTCTGACAGCTCCATTCTTCTTTGCTGTAAATTCCGTCCCAGTTCTCCGGAACAGAGCGAGGACCGGAGCGGCAGTGTGGACCGATAAGCGCTTCTGTCTCTACGCCGCCGGAATTGGTTAGTTATGCAAAACAATGGCGCTTTAGGTTCTGCTTTCCAAACAACTACTCCAGTGGTGGGCGGCGGGGTGGCTTAGTGGTTAGAACGTTCTCCTCTCAGGTTTGAATCCCAATCCGGGTGGAGTTTCCATGTTCTCCCCGTGTCCGCGTGGGTTTCCTTCCACAGTCCAAAAACATGGATCAAGGTCGATTGAATGCTCCAAATTGCCCCATATAGAGTGTGTCTGTGTGAGTGAGTGTGTGCCCAGTGATAGATTGGCGTCCTATCCTGGGCGTTCTTCCCTAGATGGGCATGGAGAACCTTCCCTGCCCCCGCGACCCTAATAGAGGATAAAGCAGAAGATAATGGATGGATGGATGGATGGTTTCTTCTGGGTTCTCCGGTTTCCTCTCACAGTCCAAAAAAATGGATCAAGGTCAATTGGATTCTCCAAATTGCCCCATATAGATCTGTCGCTGGGCACACACCCAGTCACACAGACACACACACACACACACACAAAATAAACTCTATATGGGGCAATTTAGAGGATTCAATTGACCTTGATCCATGTTTTTGGACTGTGGGAGGAAACTGTACATCTACTAGGGTCGTGAGGGGGTTCTCTATCCCCATCCAGGGGAGAACATTTCTGGTGCTGGGCAGATACACCGAGGACAGGATGCCAATCCTGCCTCACCCAAAGAAACACACTCTATATGGGGCAATTTGGAGAATTCAATTGACCTTGATCCATGTTTTTTGGACTGTGGGAGGAAACCGGAGAACCCAGAGGAAACCATCCATCCACCCATCCATCATCTTCTGCTTCATCCTCTGTTAGGGTCATGGGGGTTCCCCATGCCCATCCAGGGGAGAACATTTCGGGCGCTGGGCAGATACACCCAGGACAGGACGCCAATCTATCACTGGACACACACTCACTCACACAGACACACTCTATATGGGGCAATTTGGAGAATTCAATTGACCTCGATCCATGTTTTTTGGACTGTGGGAGGAAACCGGAGAACCTGGAGGAAACCCACCCGGACACGGGGAGAACATGAAAACTCCACCCAGATGGGGATTCGAACCTGAATCCCCAGCACTGAGAGGAGAACATGCTAACCACTAAGCCACCATGGCGCCCAAAATTCATCTTAATAATAAAGCTATTTTTGAAGATCATTTTTTTTAGTTTGTTGGCGCCCCCTGCAATGTTTTTAGCAGCCGCCGCCACTGAACCCCTCGCAGCCTCAAACATCCTGCGGCGGTTCCTCTGCTCAGATCTCAGGTCAGCGCCGGGATGCGCCGAAATCAGACGGGCTGTGGATTACCATATCAATGTTCTCATTAGCGGGGGTGGGGCGCGGCAGGCCGGCGCGCGGTGCCATGTGATCTGCAACATCTGAACGGGGCTTTAATTAAGCCGTCGTTATCCCAACGTTCCCCACAAGTTCTTCTCCATGCGCTGCCATCTGAAGCGGGGCCCCCGCTGCTCGGCGGGCGTGGAACAGGTGTTGGATGAATAAATGATGGCGCAGAGCGATGAGGTGATGATGGCTCGGAGCTCAGGAGACGTTCTCCAACGTCCCGCCTCTGTCCCCGGCCGACCTTTGCGTCAATCTTCATGCCAGACAGATCTGTGTAATATGAATACAGAGCGCCATCGCTGGTTACTGCCCCGCATTATCATTTCATTCAACTCCACCACGTCGTCTGATCTGAGAAGCGCTTTTTAAAATAACTTTAGATAAATGTTTATTATAAGCAGCACGGTGGCTTAGTGGTTAGCATGTTCTCCTCTCAGCGCTAGGGATTCTAGGTTCGAATCCTCATCTTGGTGGAGTTTCCATGTTCTCCCCGTGTCTGCGTGGGTTTCCTCCAGGTTCTCCGGTTTCCTCCCACAGTCCAAATACATGGATCAAGTCAATTGGATTCTCAAAAATTGCCCTATTTAGAGTGTGTCTGTGTGAGTGAGTGTGTGCCCAGCGATGGATTGGCGCCCTGTCCTGGGTCTATCTGCCCAGCGCCCGAGACGTTCTCCCCTGGATGGGCATGGGGAACCCCACAGC
>JAFMOD010000996.1:338267-352012 GCA_019802435.1 Corydoras maculifer
CCTAGCAGAGGATGAAGCTTAAGATAATGGATGGATGGATGGGTGCTGATGTTGTGGTATTGTGTCGTCCTCCTTATGCCCATATATGGAAGTCTAAGCAGGAACTTCTATGGAAAAGGGTTCTCCATCATGTTATTCTTCTCCATCATGCTATATGGGGAGCAGATCTGTTGAGAACCTTTCTTCACTGGATCTTCTAAACAACGAGATGGTTTCATCCATCCATCCATCTATTATCTTCTGGTTAATCCTATACTAGGAACGTGGGGCGGAGAATATTTTGGGTGCTGGGCAGATACACCAATCCATCACTGGGCACCCACTCCCTCACACACACACACACTCTATATGGGGCAATTTAAAGCAAACTAATTTTCCTTCAGTCCATGGTTTGATACTGTGGGAGGAAACTGGAGAACCAGTAGGAAGCCCACGCAGAAACAGGGAACGATGGAAACTCCACCCATAATTCTAGAATTGCACAACGCTAAGGTTCTCATGTGGACCAACCCTAAGAATGAAGATTAAAGGAGAATTGTCTCTTGTGATCCAGATGGAACGTGCTGAATTCCAGCAGGAGTCCGTTTTGAAGCAGCTGGAGGTTCTTCAGGAGGAGGAGGAGGAGTTCCAGCACATTAAGGTGAGCTGTGCAGACGGAACCGACTCGGAACGATTAACCCCCCACCCCCAGTGACCTGCCATTGCAAAAAATACACCCCACTGGTTTCTAGGACCTGTTCTGAGGGGTGTGGTGTCTGAAGAACATCAGTTTGAAGCTTAAGGAACATTTACCTCTACTAGGGTATCTGCACCTCTGTATCTTCTACTAGGGTCGCGTCCAGGGGAGAACATTTCGGGCGCTGGGCAGATACACCCAGAACAGGGCGCCAATCTATCACTGGGCACACACTCACTCACACACACACACTCTATATGGGGCAATTTAAAGCACCCAATTTACCTTTTATCGATGTTTGTGCACTATGGGAGGAAACCAGAGAACCCGACGCTATCCCACATGGACACAGGGAGAACATGGATATTCCACTCAGGTCGGGATTATCTTCCACTTTATCCTCTACTAGGGTTGCAGAGGGGGTTCCCAATGCCCATCCAGGGGAGAACGTGGGCAGATACACCCAGGACAGGACACCAATCTATCACTGGACACACGCACACTCACACAAACACACTCTATATGGGGCAATTTGGAGAATTTAATTGACCTTGCACTATGTTTTTGGACTGTGGGAAGAAACCGGAGAACCCGGAGGAAATCCACACAAACATGGGGAGAACATGCAAACTCCACCCAGATTGGGATTCAAAGCAGGAATCCTTAGCGCTAAAAGGAGAACATGCCAACTAAGCCACCGTGCCGCCCTCCATCTATCTATCCACCTATCTATTATCTTCTGCTTTATCCTCTACTAGGGTCGGGAGGGGGGGTTTCCAATGCCCATCCAGGGGAGGACGTTTCGGGCGCTGGGCAGATACACCCAGGACAGGGCGCCAATCTATCAGTGGACACACACTCACTCACACAGACACACTCTATATGGGGCAATATGGAGAATTTAATTGACCTTGATCCATGTTTTTGGACTGTGGGAGGAAATCGGAGAACCCGGAGGTAACCCACGTGGACAAGAAGAGAACATGGAAACTCAAGCCAGATTGGGATTCGAACCTGGAACCTCAAAGCTGAAAAGTAAATGTGCTAGCCACTGTACCATGCGGGAATCTGAACTTCCATCCATCCATTATCTTCCACTTTATCCTCTACTAGGGTCGGGAGGGGGGGTTCCCAATGCCCATCCAGGGGAGAACGTTTCGGGCGCTGGGCAGATACACCCAGGACAGGGCGCCAATCCATCACTGGACACATACTCGCTCACACAGACACACTCTATATGGGGCAATTAGGATTAGGAGAATTCAATTGACCTTGCTCCATGTTTTTGGACTGTGGGAGGAAACCGGAGAACCCGGAGGAAACCCACGCGGACACGGGAAACGTGGAAACCCCACCCAGATTGGGATTCAAACCGGGAATCCCTAGCGCTGAGAGGAGAACCCCAACAGACCCACATTGGTATCACTTGGGATATGAACCCACAACCTTCAGGTTGGTAGCCCAACACCCTAACCACTGCGCTCCCACAGCGTTGAATATCCGTTGTGTGTGCAACAAAGTTTCCACCTTTGCTTTGATCTCGTCCCATATTTTCATAACGGCCTTCATTAGAAACGAGGACACGGTGACATTACATGGCGTCCCGGGTGAGGGTTCTGCAGCGTTCTCAGGTCTGCGCCCAATATTGGGGTTGATGACCTGAATATTATCCAGGAGATTATGGGAGCGGGTTATTGTGTGAAGTGGGAATACGAGTGGAGTTATTACAATAGAACATAGTCCTCATCACGTCTGCGTAGAGAACCCTGAGCTCAGAGCAGGACGGTTAAAGGCAAATATATATAGCACCTTAAAAAAATCTGAAAACATCTGGAACATTCCGCCTGGCGGCACGGTGGCTTAGTGGTTGGCATGTTCTCCTCTCAGTGCTAGGGATTCCCAGTTCGAATCCCAATCTGGGAGGAGTTCTCCCGCGTTCTGTCCACGTGGGTTTCCTCCAGCTTCTCCGGTTTCCTCCCACAGTCCAAAAACATGGCTCACGGTCAATTTTTCATTCATTCATTATCTCCCGCTTATCCTCTATTAGGGTCGCGGGGGGTTCCCCATGCCCATCCGGGGGAGAACGTCTCGGGCGCTGGGCAGATACCCACAGGACAGGAGGCCAAGCTATTGCTGGGCACACACTCACTCACACAGACACACTCTATATGGGGCAATTTGGAGAATTAAATTAACTTGATCCATGTTTTTTGGACTGTGGGAGGAAACCGAAGAACCCGAAGGAAACCCACGCAGACACGGGGAGAACATGGAAACTCCACCCAGATGGGGATTCGAACCGGGACTCCCTAGCGCTGAGAGGCAAACGTGCTAACCACTAAGCCACCGTGTCACCGGCTCACGGTCAATTGAATTCCCCAAATTGCCCCATATAGAGTGTGTCTGTATGAGTGAGTGTGTGCCCAGCGATAGATTGGCGTCCTGTCCTGGGTGTATCTGCCCAGCGCCCAAACGTTCTCCCTTGGATGTGCATGAAGAACCTATAACTGACCAACCCTATGAGGGATATAGTGACGACTCTGGTTCTCCGATGCGCCACGGTGGCTTAGTGGTTAGCATGTTCTCCTCCTGAGGATTCCCAGTTCGAATCCCAATCTGGGTGGAGTTTCCATGTTCTCCCCGTGTCCGCGTGGGTTGCCTCCGGGTTCTCCGGTTTCCTCCCACAGTCCAAAGACATGGCTCGGTCAATTGAATGCTCCAAATTGCCCCATATAGAGTGTATCTGTGTGAGTGAGTGTGTGCCCAGCGATGGATTGGCGCCCTGTCCTGGGTGTATCTNGCCCAGCGATGGATTGGCGCCCTGTCCTGGGTGTATCTGCCCAGCGCCCAAACGTTCTCCCCTGGATGGACATGGGGAACCCTCCCGCGACCCTAGTAATGGATGGATGAAATTTAATAATAACGACTACGGTGGGTTAGTGGTTGGTATGTTCTCCTCTCACCACTAGGGATTCCCAGTTTGAATCCCAAATCTGGGTGGAGTTTCGATGTTCTCCCCGTGTCCACGTGGGTTTCCTCTGGGTTCTCCAGTTTCTTCCCACAGCCCAAAAACATTGATCAAGGTCAAATGAGTTCTCCAAATTGCCCCATATAGAGTGTGTTTGTGTGAGTGAGTGTGTGCCCAGTGATAGATTGGCGTCCTGTCCTGTCCTGGGTGTATCTGCCCAGCCCCAAAACGTTCTCCCCTGGATGGGCATGAGGAACCCCCCCCCCCACCCTAGTAGAGTATACGGCGGAAGATAATGGATGGATGTTCTGCCTGAACATCACTGGGTTCTCTGAATCAGCAGGGGGTGAATAGAACGGTTCTTATAGCCGTAATAGAGTTAATGAAGGCCTTGGAGTGAAAAGTTTGATGTATAGTGTACATGGTGGGATGAACTGGAACTCTGATTGTGCAAGCTCAGCTAAGATCTAATTAAAAGGGGTCTTTTTGGCCTACTGTACTTACACACAGAGGAATCGGTCTTCCACACACACACACACACACACACTAATGAGGTGAGCACAAATGCCCGGAGTGAGGGGTAGTCTTGTACATGGCGCCCGGGGAGCAATTAAAGTTAGGTGCCTTGCCCAAGGGCACTTCAGTCTTGGTACTTGGTGGAACCAGGAACCCTTAACCACAAGCCCATACTGACCAACCCTGTGAGGGGTTTAGTGAAGAAGGTTCTCCGACACGGCGTGGTGGCTTAGTGCTCAGCACGTTCTGGATTCCCGGTGGACTTTCCATGTTCTCCCTGTGTCTGTGTGGGTTACCTCCAGGTTCTCCGGAGTCCACCCACACCCACAGTCCAAAAACATAGCTCGAGGTCAATAAAATGCTCCAAATTGCCCCATATAGAGTGTGTCTCTGTGTGTGTGTGTGTCCAGTGATAGATTGGCGTCCTGTCCTCGGTGTATCCAGCGCCCGAAACGTTCTCCCCTGGATGGGCATGTGGAACCTATAACTGACCAACCCTACGAGGGACATAGCAATGACAATGGTTCTCCAATGCAGCACGGTGGCTTAGTGATTTGCATGTTCTCCTCTCAGCACTAGGGATTCCCGGTTCGAATCCCAATCTGGGTAGACTTTCCATGTTTTCCCCATGTCCGCATGGGTTTCCTCCGGGTTCTCCGGTTTTCTCCCACAGTCCAAAAACATGGATCAAGGTCAACTAAATGCTCCAAATTGCCCCATATAGAGTGTGTCTGTGTGAGTGAGTGTGCCCAGCAGTGGATTGGTGTCCTGTCCTGGGTGTATCTGTCCAGCGCCCAAAACGGTCTCCCCTGAATGGGCATGGGGAACCAACCTTATGAGGGATATAGCAACGACTATTGTTCTCTGACACAGCACAGTGGCCTGGTGGTTAGCATGTTCTCCTCTCAGCACTGAGCATTCCAGGTTCGAATCCCAATCTGGGTGGAGTTTCCATGTTCTCTCCGTGTCTCTCCCGTTTCTCCGGTTTCCTCCCACAGTCCAAAAACATGGCTCAAGGTCAATGAAATGCTCCAAATTGCCCCATATAGAGTGTGTGTGTGTGAGTGAGTGAGTGAGTGAGTGTGTGTCCAGCAATGGATTGGTGTCCTGTCCTGGGTGTATTTGCCCAGCGCCCGAAACATTCTCCCCTGGATGGGCATGGGGAACCCCCCCCCCCCCCCCCCCCCCCCCCCCCCCCCCCCCCCCCCCCCCCGCAACCCTGATAGAGGATGAAGTGGAAGATAATGGATGGATGGTTCTCATTGCTTCGGGTTGGTTCTCGGCTCGGTAGCAGATCAGTTTAGCTCCACTTTGTTCGTATTATCCTTCTAATAGCACCTTCTCATGCACGGACATGTCTGTGATATAAGCTTCATGAGATAAAGCTAATTAAGCCCATTCTCCTCCATCTGGAACCGAGCGAGGCACTAATTACGGAGCGGGTTGTCCAGCAGACCGCCTCAAACGGCCCGGCGCGGGTCACATGACGCCACGTTCAACTTTGAGGATTTTCCAGATCTAATCCCGACATTTGTTGTTATTAATTAGCGCGTTTTAGTCGAATTAGGCGGCGGTGGAGGGATCGCCGCAGCCGTGCATGTGCGGGCCATTTAACCAAAAGCCAATTAAGATTTCACTTCGGGCTCCGCTCCACAGAATCACACTGTAATAATCAAATCATTAAAAGCTATAATTGAACTCGCGCCTCCAGTGCTACGCTTTCTACTCGCGTCAGGCTACCAGATATATGTAAATATATCCATCCATTGTCTTCTGCTTTATCCTCTATTAGGGTCGCGGGGGGGGGTTCCCCATGCCCATCCAGGGGAGAACGTTTCGGGCGCTGGGCAGATAGACCCAGGACAGGACGCCAATCCATCACTGGACACATACTCGCTCACACAGACACACTCTATATGGGGCAATTTGGAGAACTCAATTGACCTTCGCGGACACGGAGAGAACGTGGAAACTCCACCCAGATTGGGATTCGAACCGGGAATCCCTAGTTCTGAGAGGAGAACATGCCAACCACAGAGCCACTCCAGTTATTATTATAATTATTATCTATCCATCTGTGGCACGGTGGCTTAGTGGTTAGCATGTTCTCCTCTCAGCGCTAGGGATTCCCGGTTCGAATCCCAATCTGGGTGGAGTTTCCGTGTTTTCCCCGTGTCTGCGTGGGTTTCCTCCGGGTTCTCCGGTTTCCTCCCACAGTCCAAAAACATGAATTAAGGTCAATTGAATTCTCCAAATTGCCCCATATAGAGTGTGTATGTGTGAGTGAGTGAGTGCCCAGCGATAGATTGGCGTCCTGTCCTGGGTGTATCTGCCCAGCGCATGGGGACACCCCCCCCCCCCCCCCGACCCTAATAGAGGATCAAGCGGAAGATAATAAATGGATGAATAAATGAAAGAATCCATCCATCCATTATCTTCCTCTACTAGGGTCGGGGGTGGGGGGGGGTTCCCCATGCCCATCCAGGGGAGAACATTTCGGGCGCTGGGCAGATACACCCAGGACAGGACACCAATCTATCGCTGGACACACACTCACTCACACAAACACACTCTATATGGGGCAATTTAAAGAATTCACTTGACCATGATCCATGTATTTGGACTGTGGAGGAAACCGGAGAACCCGGAGGAAACCCACGCAGACTCGGGGAGAATATGGAAATCTGAACCCGGTTTCCAGCGTCGCGTCCTGAAAAACAAACTTCTTCGGCGGAGGTTATTTTTTCATATGCTAATTCCAAGGCGCTTAATTAGCCGATAACCTGATTTGAGTGTTTATGCGCGCGATGACTATTTCACACCGCTAAAGCATGTAATCTTCTTAGCGCGCGCCACTTATCAGTCTCTCCCTAATTTTCACGTCACGCCGGATAATAATGAGTGCTGCTGAAACTTGACCTTGGCTTTGCGCATGAATACAGATTTCCGTGGGGATTAGTTTCAATCCGACAGCCTTTAAAGTTGGAAATCAACCCCCTAAATGTCACCAATAAAACAGGGAAGTGATTAAGGGTTGTAGGGTGGGGCGATGTGAAATTTGCATGTTCTCCTGGTATATATGGCTGATTTTATTTTATTTTATTTATGTATTTATTTATTCATTTTTGCCCGGAGACAATAACTTGGTCTGAACTTAACTGTATATTAAATGTAAATGTACTGTGTGTGTGTGTGTGTGTGTATATATATATATATATATATATATATATATACTGTAAATGTATATCACTGCGTACACACCCACTTGCACACACTATATAGGGGGCAATTAAGAGCAGCAAATTTACCTTGAATCCATGTTATTGGACTGTGTATGTATATATATATATATATATATATATATATATATATATATATATATATGTGTGTGTGTGTGTGTGTATGTATATATATACACACACACACACACACACACACAGTGGCTCAGTGGTTAGCATGTTCTCCTCTCAGCACTAGGGATTCCCGCTTCGAATCCCAGTCTGGGTGGAGTTTCCATGTGCTCCCCGTGTCCGTGTGGGTTTCCTCCGGGTTCTCCGGTTTCCTCCCACAGTCCCAAAACATAGATTCAAGGTCAATTGAATTCTCCAATTTGCCCCATATAGAGTGTGTCTGTGTGAGTGAATGTGCCCAGCGATGGATTGGCGCCCTGTCTTGGATGTATCTGCCCAGCGCCCGTCCTATTTGCCCCCCATGGGCATGGGGACCACCCAACCCCCACCCTGTGACCCTAGTAGTGGATAGTAATGCTAGAGCCCATCCCAGCTCTCTTAGTGTGAGTGGTAGGAAAACACCTTGAACCAATCCCAAGACAGACCAACACATTCACACACAGAGTTCCCCAAAGAGAACATAGTCACATAAAGGGAGAACATGCAAACTAAATTTGGAATGTATTGAATTTTATAAATGGAATATATAAGCCTGCTGTATTTAATAATGCCTACACGTCCCTCGTTCCTCTGCAGGACCCGACCAATGGCTATTACAGCGTCAACACCTTTAAGGAACACAACGCCGGCGCCAGCGCCGAGGTGCGGAACCCGGCTGGCTCTGCGACTCTGGGCAAGCAGCGCGTCCCAACGGGCATGTCCTTCACCAACATCTACTCCACGCTGGGCGCAGCGCCCAACCACCGGCTGTACGACTACGGTGGCCGCTTCGTCCTGGCCATGGGGTCCAGCTCCATCGAGCTGTGCGAGCGCGACCTCAGCGACTCCGGTTCGTTCCAGGAGGCCACGTGCGACAGCAGCACCAGCAGCTACTTCGACAAGGCCAGCAAGGCGTCAGCGGCGTCCTCCACGCACCACTCGCAGTCGTCATTGCAGAACTCAGACCTCACGCGGCCCCTGCAGAAGCGCATGCTCACGCACGTCTGAGGCCGACGCGCCGAGGGGGGCGCCGAGGGGGGCGCCGATGAGACGCCGATGAGACGCCGGGACGCTCGGACAGGCCGGACGCCGAGAACTCGTGTGCTTTTGTAATGCGCGGTTCGTTTTTGTATGAGTCCTGGCGGTTTTGTACGACCTTCGGCGGCCGGTTGGACCTCGCACACGCCGTTCCATGACAATCAGAACCTTCGGCATCAGAACCTCCACACGGCTGCGTCCTCACTGCTCCTTAGCGGTCGGACGTTAGGCCACGCCCCCTTTTTGGCTCCATTTCCTTCACTTACCACAGAAATGAACCTCCAATTCCATCATGTTCTCGGGTTTGTGTTAGGTTCTCCGTTCTCTTGGTCAGGAACATCACAGAACAGGTGGAATTTGGGTGGTGGATCGTTTATTGTGAGTTCTCCATTGACACTGATGGGGGGGCTTTAAGAACCTCCGTTTCTCCACCTCAGTGACACTGCCGGGATAGGAACCAAGCACCAACCAAATAATACCTGCTCTGTGGTGCTACCATCGAGGTTCTTACCATTAGAGAACTGAGTAATGGGGGGGGGGGTTACGTATTCTAGAACACAAACAGATGGACTACAATCTAGAATTGGAGAACTACAACATCCGTCTTTACAGGAGGTGGAGCATCTTTGCAAGGGGCAACCAGAACATTTTGGGTTATTAGATCTCATTTTTCCTTCAGCTTTTCCGAGTTCCTCCCACCGTCCAAAAACATGGATTCAAGGTGAATTGGCAGCTCTAAATTGCCCCTTAGCACATCGACCTCTCAGTGCTGGAGGACCCAGATTCGAATTTGAAACTGGGTGGAGTTTCCGTGTGCTCCCCGTGTCCGTGGGGGGTTCCGCCGGGTTCTTCGGGTTCCTTCCAACATCCAAAAACATGGATTCAAGGTGAATTGGGAGCTCGAAATTGCCCCTATATAGTGTGTGTGTGTGTGTGTGAGTATGTGCCCAGCAATATACAGACTAGATTGGACACCCTGCCCTTAATCTGGGTGTTTCCATGTTTCCATGTTCTCCCCGTGTCCTTGTGGGGTTCTCCGGATTCCTCCCACAGTCCAAAAACATGGATTCAAGGTGAATTGGCAGCTCCAAATTGCCCTTATATCATGTGAGTGTGTGTGTGCCCAGTGATAGATTGGCGCTCTGTTCTGGGTGTATCTGCCCAGCGCCCAAACGTTCTCCCCTGGAGTTCCATCTTGTATTCAATAAGGTTTGTATGAGACACACAGCGTCCTATTTGTCCTCCTGCTGCATAGATGTCCCAATTCGTGTCCCAGGTTTGCCTCAAACTAGCTTTGCCTCATCTGGTGTGAGGCCGTCTTTCAGTACGCCGACCCTTCACCACAAACTCGTCCTGAATGGTTCTGTGGTTCTGTAAATTTGCCAGGGACGAACCCCAAGGTTCAACCACAGGTCCGTATCCGTTGTTTTTTTTTTCAAAGGAAGGACCTCGCCGCCTCATGCAAGTCATGAATTTCCCACCGAGGGACCACCATGGCCTCGAAAGCAGCTGCTCCCAGCTGAAGGCCTGCTTTGAAAAATCCCTCTGTACATCCCTATGCCGTTCTCCGGCGGTTCTCCGTTTCACTTTTTTCCCCGCATTGTGTGTGTGTGTGTGTGTGTGTGTGTGTGTGTTTGTGTGTGTGTTCGCGGACACATTTTGCATGCCTGATGGTGCGCTCGCTTAATCTCGGCTGTTCGCGGCTCGGCGGGAAGGGATTAAGTCATGTTTACACGGCCGGGGGGCTAACGAAGAAGAAGGACTACCCTAATTAATGTGAACTCTGATCTAATCTGAACAGACCTCATAATGTAAAGTGGACGCTTTCGGGTTTTCTATTTCTGCTTCCGTTTACAGTCCAGCTTGTAAATCCTGCCTCCTTTACTGTACAGTCCCGACGGGACACGGGTTCCCTGCTCGGTCTCTTCCCGGATCTCTTTTCGGCGGACGTAGAAGGCCGCTGTTTTAAGCGCGCCTGCTTCTCAAGGCCTGGACTGTTGGCAAGTGCCTCCTACTGGCTGCTCGAGGCCGACGGGAGGACGCTCGGGCCGAGACCGGAGCGGCAGGACCACGGATCAGACAATCGCCAGGGGGGACCGTGGGCGTGGGGACGGTGTGGGAAGAGGGTTCCGTTGTCACTGAAGCCATGCCAGATCAATCATTCTGTAAATAGGGAAGCGGACATGTACGGTGGTGCTCATGTGTCTTTGATGCCTTGCCATGAAGTTCATGGACTCTGTCACGAAATACATAATGTGTTCTGATTTCAAACGGCAAATCGGACCTTCATTGCGGCCGCGGGACCTCGATCGGTCACTTTCTCTCAGGCTCCGCCCGACGCCTGGCGGAACGCGCTCTCCGGTTTGCTCCCACAGTCCAAAAACACGGATTCAAGGTAAATTCATTTATTCATTTCATTATCTTCCACTTTGTCCTACATTAGGGTCGCGGGGGGGGTTCCCCATGCCCATCCAGGGGAGAACGTTTCGGGCGCTGGGCAGATACACCAGAACAGGGCGTCAATCCATCGCTGGGCACACACTCACTCAAAAAGGCATACTCTATATGGGGCAATTTGGAGAACCCAGTTGACTTGATCCATGTGTTTGGACTGTGGGAGGAAACCGGAGAACCCGGAGGAAACCCACGCGGACACGGGGAGAACATGGAAACTCTGAGAGGAGTGCTGAGAGGAGAACATGGTAACCACTAAGCCACCGTGCGCCCTCAAGGTCAATTGAATTCTCCAATTTGCCCCATATAGAGTGTGTCTGTGTGAGTGAGTGTGCCCAGTGACGGATTGGCGCCCTGTCTTGGGTGTATCTGCCCAGCGGCCATCCTATCTGCCCCCCATGGGCATGGGGGACCTATGTGACCCTAGTAGTGGATAGTAGTGCTAGAGCCTATCCCAGCTCTCTTAGTGTTAAAGGTAGGAAAACACCTTGAACTAGTCGTCATTCAATCCCAAGACAGACCAACACAGAGGAAATCAGAGTTCCCTAAAGAGAACATAGTCACATGTAGGGAGAACATGCAAACTAAATTTGGAACGTATTGAATTCTATAAACTGAATGTATAAGACAGCTGTATTTAACTGCCTACATGTCCCTCGGTCCTCTGCAGGACCCGACCAATGGCTATTGGGCGGGGGCAGTGTGGGAAGAGGGTTCCTTCTCTCAGGCTCCGGCCGACCCCTGCCGGAACTCGCTCTCCAAGGACATGGGGAACCCACCCCCGTCCCCTTTCCAACACTTATAAAGAATAATGCTCCGCTTTCCTCTTACAGTCCAAAAACAGGGATTTAAGGTGAATTGGCCGCTCCAAATTGCCCCTATATAGTGTGTGTGGGTGTGTATGCGCCTAGCAATTGATTGGCCCCCTGTTCTGGGTGGGGAACTGCCGATGGGGAACCACCCCGCAACTCTGGTCCCTATTAAGCGGAAGATAATGAATCAATAGAACTGATTTAATTGAAAGTTTATTTAATTGATTAATTAAAGGGTTTTATGCGGCATGGTGGAGTAGTGGTGAGCACATCCGCCTCTCAGATCCAGGTTCGAATTTCCATGTTCGCCCGTGTCCATGTGGGGTTCTCTGAGTCCAAAAACATGGATTCAAGGTGAATTGGCTGCTACAAATTGCCCCTATATTGTGTGAGAGCGTGTGTGCCAAGATGCTCTGTCCTGGGTGTATCTGCCCAGCGCCCATGTTCTCCCCTGGAGTTCTATCTTGTATTCAATGAGGTTTGACTCTCACAGCGTCCTGTGTGTCCTGCTGCTGCATAGATGTCCCAATTCGTGTCCCGTTTTTGGCTTGTAGGTTTAGGAGAGCTGCCTCAAACTAGCTTTGCCTCATCTGCTGTGACTGCTGATCCTTCACCACCAACTCGTTCCGGTTTGTTCTGCGGTTCTGTAAATTTGTGAGGGATGAGCCCCAAGGTTCAACCCGAGGTCCGTATGTGTTTTTTCAAAAGAAGAACCTCGCCGTCTCATAAATTCCCAACGAGGGATTTCAAACTGCAGGATCTTCATTGCGGGCATGGAACCTGGACGGCCTCCCCGTCCTTAATCAGTCGCTTTCTCTCAGGCTCCGCCTGACGCATGGCGGAACCCGCTCCCCGTGAGCTTCAGGGAAATTTAGGCAAAGCGTCGGAACATCCTCGTATGAATTAGTTATTACGCGCCGGTTTTAATCCATCATCTTGGCTTTTAAAGGTTGGCTCAAACATGCGGGGTCTATCATGGAACTAAATGGATTGCGGAAGATGATGCATCATCCAGGACGCCGTACCGCGACGTGCCGCGACTGGGTAGCTCTTTAAAAGGGCAGCTCTCCGAGCGCTAATTGAAAGTCGGGGCACGCGCCCAGCCGCCGGGGGAGGGGCTTCGGCATTCGCATTTCGGACTCGGCTCCGCTCCTGGGAAACTTCCAGATCTGCAGTGGGATGCAGAGTGAGCTGTGACTAAATGAGCGCCGCCGCCGCCACCGCCGGCTCGGGTTCTATTGATTCTGCACTTCATTGGATTTGCCCCAATGCACACGAGTTCAGAGACCCTTTAATAGGACACTCCAGGTTTCATTCGGGTGTCGTGCTGAGACCCGGGAAGACGCATGAGAACGAGTCTGCTTAAAGCTGAGCTAGTTTAACGTTCTATGCTTAACACCAAACCTCACCTGTCCTTTGTTTCCATGACTCCAGTTCCTTTTATGGGATGTACCGTCTTATACACAATGAGGACAGAAGTCTTAATCAGGTTCAAATACTGATCATGGGTTTCCTCAGGGTTCTCCAGTTTCCTGATGGTGGTGGTGATGGTGATAATGCGGATGGTGGCGGTTGTGGTGTTGATGGTGATGGTGGTGGTGATGATGCTGATGCTGGTGATAGTGGTGGTGATGATGGTTATGGTGGCGATGATTCTGATGGTGGTGATAGCGGCGGTGATGGTGATTGTGGTGGTGATGATGGTTATGATGATGATGGTGGTGGTGGTGGTGATAGTGGTGATGATGGGATGATGATGGTGGTGATGGTTGTGGTGGTGGTGGTGATGATGCTGATGGTGGTGATAGTGGTGGTGATGATGGTTATGGTGGTTATGATGGTGATAGCGGTGGTGATGGTGATTGTGGTGGTGGTGGTGGTGATGATGATGA
>JAFMOD010000997.1:26699-75096 GCA_019802435.1 Corydoras maculifer
AGCGGTTAAACTGGCTCTTGAAGAGTGGAGGCATTGGTTGATCGGCACCACTACCCCGTTTTCTGTTATTACAGATCATAAAAATCTCCAGTACATTAAGGGAGCTCGCCGTCTAAATGCCCGCCAGGCCCGCTGGTCACTATTTTTTAACAGTTTTAACTTTATCATTTCGTTCAGACCAGGCAGCTCTAATACGGCCGCTGATGCCCTTTCCCGCCTGTTTACACCCTATCATACACCCCACACGCTTTGTGAATGCGATACAGTGGAACTTAGATGGGGAGATCCGGAGGGCATTGCGCAACACGCGCCGTCCACACCACTGTCCTAGCGGAGGGCTGTACGTACCTCCCGCGTTCTGTGGTCGGCTCATCACCTGGGCACATACGGCCTTAAGTACCGGACATCCGGGCGTCGCACGCACCATTTAACTCCTTCGCAGAAAGTATTGGTGGGAGACACTTCACAAGGACACGCACAACTTCGTAAAGTCATGCTCCATATGCGCCGCGTGTAAAACACCGAAATCTCTCCCTGCCGGCAAACTGGTCCCGTTACCCATACCGGTCCGGCCCTGGTCGCATGTGGCTGTGGATTTCGTGACAGATCTACCCGCATCTGAGGGACTTAACACCATTATGACTCTTAGTGACCGCTTCTCTAGGGCCGTTAAATTCATCCCCCTCAAAGGTCTCCCGTCGGCGTTTCTCACGGCCGAGTTACTATTTCGGCATATTTTTACGGGTTTTGGCATTCCCGAAGACATTTTGTCGGACGGGGTGCGTCTGGCGAGCATTCTTTGAGAAGTTGGGGACTTCAGTGAGTCTTTCGTCGGGACATCACCCAGATACTAATGGGTTGTGCGAACGGGTGCATCAAGAGCTGAACAAATTCCTGCGCATGTTCTGCCATAATAACCCGTCGGACTGGCCACGCTACCTGCCGTGGGCGGAGATTGCGCAGAATTCGTTGCGTCATTTGGCCACTGGCATCACTCCCTACCAATGCGTTTGGGCTATCAGCTTCCGTTCGCACCTTGGGATCCCGAGCCCTCGGCAGCACCTGCAGTGGACGATTGGTTTCGCCGTAGTGAGGAAGTATGGTTGCAGGTTCATCGGCACATCCAGGACGCCATTCGCAGGATGAAGGGGTTCGCGGACCGTCGTCGGGCACAGGCTCCGGTTTACACCCCGGGTGATCAAGTATGGCTCAGCTCTAAAAATTTTCGCTGCCGTACGGGGACGCATAGACTTCTGCCCAGGTACGTAGGGCCGTTCCGTATACTTAAACGCATTAACGAGGTCTCCTACTGCCTAGACCTTCCCCCAGAGTGGCGATTACATCCGGTTTTCCACACCTCCCTCCTTAAGCCTTTCGTGTCCGGTCCCCTTGACTACGGGTGGGCTGAAGCCACCGGTACCACCTCGGCCAGAGGAGTACCAGAGGTGTATCGAGTGGCTGAGCTGCTGGACTCCAAAAGAATTACTCCAAAGTAATTTTTTACAGGGTGTACAAAGTGTGTATGTACTTTTGTTTTGCACTGTACATTAACCTTTAGTCATTTAGCTTTTTATAAAAAGCAACTTACAAATTAGAACAAAACAACATGGAAAAACCTAGCTAAACTGTAGAATTTTCAAACCATTTCAAATCATAATCCTATTCTGCACCCGACCGCCCCTCCCTTTAAACTGCCCTTAGATACAGTTTTGTTCAAAATAATAGCACTCTAACATCACTTATGTATTTAATTTATTTTGACAGAGAAAAGTGAATCAAGATCTCATAAATAGTGTTTTGTTTATAAGTTTGTCCTCTAATTTTGCAAGTACTGCACTCACATAATGCCAGTAATGCCACCACTCGGGATTTACCAATGCCAGATCCATCACCAACATAATGGACAAACCAAATCTATTTAGTTCCCTAAATCAATTAATTAATTGAAGATTGTCGTATTGGGAGTACCTAACTATAAATGTAGAAAAATGTTTTAAAAAATCTAGACCTTTTTACCTATCGTTGTCATGGTATCCGCTGTTCATATTCCACCCAATGATAATGCTTGCATAGCACTAGACTACCTGCTTTGTGCTATTAATTCAAACAGAATAGCTATCACACATAATAGCTGGTAACTTTCACCACACTGATTAAAAATGGTTCTTCTAAAATTCAATAAACACAATAATTATTCTACCAGGGCAGAAAATACATGGGATAAGGTATATGTAAATATTAATAACAGTTTAAAATCAAAACTTTTACCACACGCCAGGTAAGACCATTACCCAACATTATAAACTTCTGCATACATCTCATCTTAAAAGAAAAGATCAACCAATCAACTGGCAAGAAATGGCCTGAAAGATCTTCAAACATCTGCAAGACTACTATGACAAACTGGGACATCATTGAGGCCCATGACCTAGAAGAGTACACATCGAATATTGTCTACTATGTTAAGACTATATTATTACATTCATACTATAATATTGATGATAATATTACAGTTGACAAAAACATCAGGGTGTACTCAAACGAAAAGACTTGGATGAAAAAAAAAGGTCATAATTTTCTTCAATGAATCCAACATCACTTACGGGCCAGACAGCACTGCTAGATCAAATCTGAAAAAAGGCAACAAGGCAAAGACTGACTACAAGGAAGATTGAGAAACAATTTTCCAACACAGTTTGCCATACAAAAACAGGTATGGCAAGGCATCCAGCACATAACCAATCACAAGGTACACCAGGAACCAGGATGGTTAAAGGTGATACTTTACTGGTAGAGGAGCTTAGCAGTTTCTTGAACCACAGTGAACCACAGAAAAGCTGCTGGTCCTGCTGCTGGTGTGACTGGGAGGTTGTTGAAGATATGGGCAGACCAGCTCTCTGGGGTCTGCAACCAAAATTTTCAACCTGTTCATATCCCAATCTATTCAACCTACAAAGCTAATAGATCCACAGAAGATGCCATCACCACTACTCTTCACACATCAATTCATCAAAAGGATGTTGTGTGACAACAAGTGCTATGTAAGAATGATCTTCATAGACTTCAGTTTTGTCTTCAATACAGTCATACCACATCCTGACACAACTGTAGTTCACTTATCTCAGAAGGGGTGTTGTACAATGACTGTCTAGGTAGTGTTTAGAGAATAATCCCATCTAGCCTAATCAAAAACAAAAAATAACAAGGAAAAAGTCAATAATTGACAGTTGGAACAAAGATCCTTCACACCTGCAAGTCCTTGCAGGATAAATAGAAGAAAGTGTGTAAGGATGAAGCGAGTGCACCTGAACCTAATAATCAGGCGACTCGGCTCGTGACAAACTTGGAAAACCTGAAGAGGTTTTATAAGAGGAATTCTTAACATTACTGTCCCCGGGAGCGGTGCCCTGAGTTGGTGTACCAGCAGAAAAGGGCGGTGAAACTCACCTCATTGACGTGTGCCGCAATTTGGAAAGGTATTTGGGTAGTAATTTGCAGGTGCCCTGGCGACATCGGATGTCTCGATGGTTGAGACACACTATATCTCCAGGTTGGAATTGGGGCGTAGGACTTCATGCATGATCGGCGGTGCATTTTACACGTCATATCAGATCTCTATGCGCTAGTGTGCCTGCTCCCAGACATCACTGCTGCAAAGAAACCATGCATCATACACTGTAGGTGTGTTATCCCACCGAATGGCAGCTGGTACGCAAGGAGAGACTGATCAGGAGTAAGACCCATGGCAGAGTGCTGAAGCGAATTCTGAGTGATCTCTTTCCAGGGCAAATACCAGGACCAGTCAGTGGAATTCCAGTAGGTGTAAATATGGAGGGATTTGCCTAATTCCTGGTGTGTGTGTGTACGCATTTGAATCAGGGTGAAACCCTGATGTAAGGCTAACCGAAATTCCTAGTTTTTCCATGAAAAAAAAGTGTTTTTCAGACGATGTGGTATGCTTTGGATCATGAGCTGTACAACGCCTTCCCCATACAATTTTCTTTCCATCATTCTGGTAGAGGTTGATCTTCCAGAACTGTGCTGGGTTTGTTTAGATGTTTTTAGCAAAGTCCAATCTATCCTTTTTATTCTTGAGGCTTATGAGTGGCTTGCACCATGCAGTGAACCCTCTGTATTTAGTTACATGCATACTCTTTATGGTAGACTTGGATATTGATACGCCTACCTCCTAGAGAGTGTTGTTCATTTGGTTGGCTGTTGTGAAGGGGTTTCTCTTCACCATGGAAATTATTCTGTGATCATCTACCACTGTTGTCTTCTGTGGGCATACAGGTAGTTTTTGCATTGATAAGTTTACAAGTGCTTTCTTTCTCAGGATGTACCAAACTGTAGTTTTTGCTACAGCTAAATCTACCAAATGCAAGCAACATGCCTAAAATGAACTCCAGGACTTTTGTCTGCTTACATTTACATTTAGTCATTTAGCAGATGTTTTTATCCAAAGCGACTTACAAATAAAAACATTACAAGTCAGAAGTTATGCAGAAAACCAACTACACTGTAAATTCATCAAACCTAATTGTTATTTGATGCTGTGCCCCCCCCCCCCTTTTTTTATTTAACAAATACCTGTTGTAAAAAAAAATTTAAAGAGATGCGTCTTTAGTAGTTTCTTAAAACTGCTTAGTGATACTGCCTTACGAACAGAGTTGGGAAGATCGTTCCACCATTTTGTAATGGTAAACGCCACAGAGTGAGAATTAGCTCCTCGGTGAGGTGGAATCGCCAAGCGGCAATCATCACTGGAGTGAACGAGTCGGAGTGTATTTTGAAAAGATAGAGTGAAGGTAGGAGGGGGAAGATCCAGAAATGGTTCTGTAGGCCAGATTCAGTGACTTGTACTGAATGCGAGCAGCTACAGGGAGCCAATGGAGGGAAATGAGTAATGGAGTGACATGAGTTCGCTTGGGCTGGTTAAATACAAGTCGGGCTACAGAGTTTTGAATTAGTTGAAGAAGTCTGATTTTGGAAGCTGGGATACCGGCAAGTAGCGCATTACAATAATCAAGCCGGGATAGGAATAGGGCTTGAACAAGCAGTTGTCCTCAATCTTTTCTGTAAAAAAGGTTGCAAAGACATCAGCTGACAGAGAGGTGTTGGGAGAGGGAGAGGGAGGAGTTAGTAGTGAGTTGAAGGTACTGAATAAGGTGCGGGCATCTGAGATGCATGTTACCTTGGACTGGAAGAACAAGGATTTAGCAGCAGTTACATCCTATGAGAAAGTGGCAAGTGTGGACTGGTATGTTTCTAAATGTGAAGACAGACCAGACTTGCGCCATTTTATTTCGGCAGATCGAAGAGAAGTACGTTGCTTCTGAAGGGTCTCCGTGAGCCAGGGACTGGACGGAGAACTGTGTGTTTTCCTGGTGGATTTTGGACAGACCTGATTAAGACATGAAGGCAAGGTGTAGCAGAATGTGCTTGATGCAGTGTTGGTGTCAAGGGTTAAAAAGTTACTGATGCTAGGAAGGGCATCTGTAACCAAGTCAGCAAAGAGTGTGCTAGAGAGAGCGCTAAGAATGTGACGTACCAGTGTTTTACTGATGATCACAGGAGGTGGTGGAAGAGAGACAGAGAACTGTATGAAAAAGTGGTCTGATTCATGAAGTGGAGTGATGTGTATGTCTGAAGAGAAACATGAGCGCATCATGATAAGGTCAAGCTGGTTGCCAACCTGGTGGGTAGCTGAGGTGCAGAGTAGATGGAGGTCCAGGCTGGAGATAAGATCAAGAAACTTAGCGGCGTACAGTCGGTCTAAGTGAATGTTGAAATCGCCAAGGACAACAAGAGGACAAAGCATCATCTGGGAGAGATAATAATAACATATCAAATTCCTCGACGAAGTTGTCTAGTTGACTTTGGGGGCGATAGATGACAAGAAAATGACATTTAACCGGTTCAGTGATTGTCAGTGCATGAAATTCAAATGAGACAGTGTTTGATGAAAGTGTAAGAGCAGAGAATTTCCATTTGTGGGTAATAAGCAAACCTGTACCACCTGCTCTTTTGCCGATACGAGGAGAGTGAGAGAAGTGGAAATTAGTTGAAAGGGCAGCTGCTGTCGCGGAATTCTCTGGACGAATCCAGGTCTCAGTGAGGGCTAAAACCTGAAGACCAGCATGAGCCACAAAAGCAGGAATGAAATCTGATTTCTTGGTGGCTGACTGAAAATTCCATTGTCCTGCAGAGAAGGTGAAGGGCTCGCTTGTGTCACCTGCTGCAGAGTTTGCAGGTGTGCAAGAGTGAGCTTTCTCCTCTAAGGAAAGGAGCATCTGTGTGAAGAGGAAATGACAGGGATTAACTGAAAACACATGCTGAAGAGAAAGTTGTGAATGGGTAAGAAAATGGATTGACTACTTAGAGATGTCCTTAGTTGCCTTGTCGTTGTCCTTGCTCGGTGAATTCACGCAGGAAGACTCGCAGGTATTTACACAAATAGGTTTTCACATGAGAGGCGGAACACGAGAGGCTGTCGCGTCAGCGTATCTACGATTCTTAAATAGTGTGGATGAAACTAGGCCACGCCCCCTCATCACACGTTGAACGCACACGTTGAACGCAATCAACGCAATAATCACACGTTGAACGCAAGGTGCAAATAGGCAGCAGACCGAAACTAGAACTGAAACCAGATATTCTATATACAGTTATATTCTAACTAATAGTAGTTTTAATATCTAACAACAAAAACACCCAAAAAGACTATTCAATTAACAATGATAACAAGGATAAAATATGGGTATTACCGTGACTCTAGGGGTGCCGACGTACAGATCTACGATGCACAACAGGTTAATCAAAGCTACAGCAGTTACTTCCTACACAAACGCCTGATTTGTCTGCTTAAATGAGAATGACATAACGAAGGAATTGCCCACACCTGCCCATGAAATGTGCCTTTGAGTCAAATGTCCAATTATTTTTGGTCCCTTTAAAAACAGGATGGCATAGGTTAAAGTGCTGAAACCATCATGACCTGACCTTCCAAATTGAACGCTCCACAATCTCTCCTACGGATTTGGTCCGTAACTGTCCTACCGATTTGGTCCATCACAATTGACTCCCATCTTAACCTCTCTGATCATGTTACCAAATCTGCCCATTCCTGCAGATTCCTTCTTTACAACATGAGGAAGTTCAGACCTTTCTTGGCTGAATATGCTACTTAGCTGTTACTTCAAGCCCTCATCCTATCCCGGCTTGATTATTGTAATGCGTTGCTTGCCGGTCTCACAGCTTCCACAATCAGGCCTCTGCGGCCTGACTTGTATTCAACCAGCCCAAGCGAACTTATGTCACTCCACTACTCATTTCTCTCCATTGGCTCCCTGAGAGCGCAAAGCCGAAGCGCCCTAACGCGCTGAAGGGAGCCAGGTACAACAGGTAGCACAGAAACGGTAATTTTATTTAAAGGTGTCGGAACACCCAAAGCATAAGAGGTACATAAACAGCGAGTCGACATCAGAACCAAATCAAATTCAGTCAAATCAACAACGTGCACGGAGAATGGAACACGGAAACTGAATACTCAAAACCACTGACCACGTGCACAAAATAAACCAATAAAAAAACGGAGTTAATTAACTAAAACATCTCAAACAATAGGCAAATTAACTAAAATAAAGAACAGGTGCCCTAGGCACCTGTCACAGTACCCCCATCCCTACGGTCGTGGAACTGGGTGACGCGACCAAGAAAAAAAAAAAAAACAGACGGGGCCTTCCTCGGACCAGTCTGGTGGCCTGGCCCGATGAATGTCATCTCGTCAAAGGCATGGCAGGCGCTCTCTGGCTGTGTGGCGAGGCGAACGGCCTTTGCGGATGAGGCATGGCGGAAGAGAAACAGAGAGATCAGGCAACGGTAATTCAGGTAATGCCCCTTCGCAGAGAGTAAACTTGTTACTCTCTGAAAAATGCTTCAGCTCTAACTAAACTTGGTCAAACAGATAAAAAAAACTGTTTTAACTCAAGAGCCATACAGAAACTTATTATCAGAAATGAAGTATAAAGAGTCACTGCATCACATATAGATAACCCAAATTTAGGTAACACATATAGATAATACATATGGATAGAAAGCAGCACCATCTGCAATGGACTTTGTTTAGATATAATTATTGCACCTGCCACAGCTCCGCTCAATGAATGTGTGCACTCTTTATAAGCTGCAGAGATCAACAATGATCATCAGGAACGAGAGTGAATAACATGCACCTGCTAGGAGGCTTTGCTTTTGCCAAGTCAAAATCTGATTGGTTGAAGCAACAGGTTAATCTACACTTATTTAATGCTATTAGGCCTGCAAAATTAATTCTGAAGACCTAGGCAAAAATATTTATAACCTTACAAAAAATGAAGCTAAAATGTGATTGATTAAATGCTTTAATAAAAAAAGTACATGCCTGGATGCAATGCAACCGAGGAAATGCTATGAAAGGAAGTGGACAGACCATTTCAAATTATTTAATAGGTAATTATGGACAAAGTATAATTAGGGTGAGCGATTGTCCCACTTTGTGCTGGACAGTATGTGTTTTATGATCTGCCATTAGATGGCTGTGTTGTCTGTTATCGGAGGAGAGGCAGGCTGTTTGAATGTCAACCAATCGGGAACGCGGACATTCAGGGCGCACCCACCAACACAAATACAAATGCCCCAATACCTAGAAAACCTGCTTAAAGACCTCCTACCAAATATTACAGAGCATTTTAAAAACATTATAAATTTATCACTCAAAATAGGCTATGTCCCTAAATATCTGAAGTGTGCAGTCATTAAACCATTACCATCCTCTAATAATGTCCAACTATAGACCAATATATCTTCCTTTTGTCTCTAAAACCCTAGAAAAAATTGTGTTCAACCAGCTGAATCGCCGCCATCTAGCTAATAACGTTTTTTTAAACAGTCAGGTTTTAGGTCTCAACATAGCACTGAGACAGCCTTAATTAAAGTTGTTAATGACTTATTAATGTCCTCTGATAATAACCAAATCTATAATATATTAGATGATAGATTAGAAAACACTGTGGGCATTATATAATCTGCACTCCAGTGGTTTAAATCCTACCTGACAGATCGATATCAATTCACCTGTGTTAACAACCAATGTTCTGATCTTGCTAAAGTAAAATATGGTGTTCCACAAGGGTCAGTTCTGGGTCCCCTCCTATTTGCGCTATATATGCTTCCATTGGGATCAATTATTTGTAAACATGGAATCAGTTTCCACTCTTATGCAGATGATACACAGTTATACATTTCAGCTATCCCTAATGATGTTCATTCAGTCAGTAAGCTCGAGGACTGCATCCAAGATGTTAAAATATGGATGTCAAAAAACTTCCTACTGCTAAATTATGTTAAAACGGAATTTCTAATAATTGGACCCAAGGACAAAATTAACAAAGCTTCTAATAATATGTTAAACCTTGATAACCTCTTAATTAGGCCCAGTTTATCTGTAAATAATCTGTGTCATTATTGATTCAGATCTCTCCTTTACAAACCACATTAGCAGAATTGCATTTTTTCACCTTCGTAACATTTTGAAGCTACGAAATATCCTCTCCATCAAACATGCAGAAAAACTAATTCATGCTTTTACTACCTCAAGGTTAGATTATTGTAATTCACTTCTGACAGGGTGTTTTATTAAATCATTACATAAATTACAACTTGTGCAAAATGCTGCAGCTAGAGTTTTAAATAAATTCAAAACACATTTATTTAATCTTGCGTTTAAATAATCCCATGTAGATAAAGATGTAGATCTCAGGCTTGGCTGTGTTGGGGGGGGGTAATCTGCGATCAGTGTGTGCTGGCGTTTCACCTCTTCACCCACCTCATCATTAATGGGGGTGTGGCGCTGAAATGATGCTGTTCCGGGAAGCCATGTCAACTATGTAGAGTCTACAGTATCTGCCTCTTTTAGTTATGCTGCTCTAGTCAGTGATGCCGGAGTCACATGCTGCACTGTGTCAATCCATTACTTATTAATTAAATGCTGTGCTTTATCATTAGCTCTAACTGCCTTCCTTGTCTGTTTCTTTTGAGGTGTGACCGGCTTCCTGGAGGTGTAGTCAGATCTTCATCCTTGGCTCTGCCGACGAATACTGGATAGAAATTAAATATTAATTGGACTGGCGGTCCTGCAGGACTCCTTTAATGGACTCACATATTGTTTTCCAGTTGTTAGAGTTTTTCCATTTGTTAAATATCTGTACATGCCTGTCCTACATTGTTGTTGCTGCCTGCCCACTCAAGGAGGATGAGTCCCCACTGAGTCTTGGTCCTCTCAAGGTTTCTTCCTTGAATAACAACATAACAAGGAGTTTTTTCCCTGCAACTGTCGCTTCAGCTTGCTCTTTGGGGGTTTAAAGGCTTTTCATTCTGTAAAGCTGTTTTGTGACAATGTACTGTTGTAAAAAGAGCTATATAAATAAATAACTTGAACTTGAAAGGCGAGTCTGATAAAGTTTTGTGTGACGTTTATTTGAGCCATTTTTCTGTTTCACAAGGAGGTGAATACGACATGAAACGACACAGACAATATGAGAAAACACAAAAAACATGTTGCTCAACAGGAGTTTCCCAGTCTATGCATGCATTCCTGCTAAAACCCAAACAAGATTCAAATGCAGATAAAGTAACAGCAGCTGAATTAACTAGCGTTTACAACACTGTGAAACACTCCCCATCATACAGGCTTAAAGCACATTAAATAACTGCCTGTTATGTTTATTTGTACACATATTTATTTTTAGCAGTGCATTGATGTCCCACATTGTCCCACACAAACATACGTCCTTGTCCCACATCTGGTGAATTGGAATCTGGAAAAGTATAATTAACATTATTAGATATTTTTAGGCATCCAGAGAAGGCCCTGATGGCCTGCCACTGGTTTTATGTTGCATATTTTCATGCAGCAAATTGTTTTAGCTGACAATACTTTATACCCAATGTACTCCCAAGCTCATGTGGCTACTCTTAAATATTTACCCTGTCCTCAATGTCTAAGCTTTAGGAGGACACATATTTTTATACTCAAGCTTCATGACCTTACTTACCACATAATGGAACTTGTGGTACTTGTATAACCATTTTAAGTTTTATTACCACACATAACATATTACCAAACCCTACATGTTGCATTTTTATTGTCTAACCTGGGACTGTGCGTTGACATTGGCTCCGTAGTTAACTAGTTCTGTAATCACTTGCTCTTGTCCAGCCAGTGCTGCAATGTGGAGGGCAGTGTTACCTTTCTGCAAAAAAAAGGTTAAAGTCTGTATTAATAACTGAGATTTTTTTTTTACAAATATTTCTTTAAAAAACATTTGAAAATATGTAATATGATATTATGCATTTTGTGCATCAGTAGTATCTGTAAAAATAGACATTTTGCATTACGGATTCTAAGCATTGAAAAAAAAAGTGTTCTGTATTAAAAAAAACAGACCAGGTGATCACTTTGTGAGCTCATTGTTCATTTTGCAGCCCAACATTCTTCACTTGGAATATTATGATTGGGAAATAAAAAACAGGTTTACATTACAGTAAAATGTGAATAACATCGACCATCTCTTCATCTCTTCTCTTACATAAGTAAGTGTGGGGAGAATGTCACCACCACCAGTACCTGCTACCAGAAACACTGGCTAAATGCGAGTTCTCTGCTGAAAGCCAGATATGCTGCCTTCAGGTCTGGCGACTCACAGCAACTCAATAGAACTAGAAGTGAACTGACTGCAGGGGTTAAGAGGATGAAAACTGCATACGCTCAGAAAACCCAAGGACACTTCTCACCCTAAAATCCACAGAGCATTTCACAGGGCACATCATCATGTCACATAAGTACATCACAGACTACAAAACCAGAGATGCGCAATGCCCCAAAGACCCCATTCTCCCTGAGGCTCTCAACAATTTCTAAGCCCGCTTTGAGGACCCTGAAACCCCACCAGCCCTAGACTCACACTATCTCCAGGAGTGAAAAAGACCCTTCTTTTGATCAACCCCAGAAAAGCTGCTGGTTTGGACAACATTCCTGGATGTGTGCTTAGAGACTGTGCTGATTAGCTCCCCAAGGTCCCAAAGAGCTCCACAGAGATGGGTCTAAATGACTATTGGCCAATAGTCCTCACGCTGATTGTCACTAAATGCTTCGAAAGACTGGTCATGACAAACATCAAATTCACCATCGAAGTCACTGTGAACCCACACCATTACGCCTAAAGGAGAAACCGATCCATAGAGGATGCAATTTTCTCCGTGGTCCACACAAGCCTCACCCACCTGGAGCAGAAGGATTCCTACATCCATATGCATTTTGTGGACTTCACATCTGCCGTTAACACCATGATTCCTAGGACTCTGACCAATAAACTCTTCTTGGGACTGAGCCATTTGCAATTTGGTGCTTGGGGCTGTAGTCTGTGAGAATCCACAATACCTCTTCCTCCATAATCCTCCGAACCATAATCCTCAACACTGGCTTTCAACAGAGCTGTGTGCTGAGCCCCCTTCTGTTTACCCTGCTAACATATGACTGCTCACCTACCTATCTGGGCTGCCCTATCCAAGTTTGTGGATAACACAACAGTTGTTTGATGCATCACAGACTGTGATGAGCCCAGCTACAGACAGGAGGTGGAACACCTTGAGGGTTTGTGCAGGAAAAACAACCTCTGCATCAATCCTAATAAAACCAAGGAGATGATCGGGGACTTTAGGAGACAGACATACCTGTCTCCCCCTGGATGTTGGCGGTTCTGCGGTGGAAGTGGTCTCCAGCTAAAGATACTTGGGTGTGCACCTGAGTAACAACCTCACCTGGAGCAACAACACTCCCACCTTAGTCAGGAAGGGGGCCTCTTTGAGGCCTCTTGACGGCACGGAGGCGGCGACGCTTTTTGAGGGCTCGAAGGTGGCGAGGCCTTTAGAGGGCACTAAGGCGGCGAGGCCTTTTGAGGGCGCTAAGGCGGCGAGGCCCTTTGAGAACATGAGGGCATTGTAGCCTGTTGAGAGCTCTGAGGCAAATTGGCCTACTAAGGGCGCGGAAGCGACGTGACCCCTTGAGAGCGCGGAGGCGACATGACCCCTTGAAGACGCGTGGGCGATGTGGCCTGCTGAGAGCGTGGGGGCGATGTGACCATTTGACGAAGCAGGGGCGACGTAGCCTGCTGATAGGGCGGAGGCGACATGGCCTGTTCAGGGCGCAGAGGTGGCGTGGCCTTTCAGGGCGATACATGCGGGCTAGGACGCAGGAGAGACAACCGCAGACTCAGGTGCTGGAGGGGATAATGCGGACTCCGACGCTGGTGGGAGCACGACCAAAGGGACAACCGGGGTGAGCGTAACCGCAGGGGCAACCCGAGTATACGCGACCGCAGAACAGTCCTTGTCCTTGGGCATCTCCCGTGCAGCGGGCAAACAGTCCAGCGCAGAGAGCAAATTGTTCAGAGCGGGGAGCGGATGGTCCCGAACGAGGGGCAAACAGTCCAGCGCGGGCGACCCACGGTCCAGAGCGGGTGATAACCGGTCCAGAGCGGGGGGTAATTGGTCCTGAGCGGGGATCTTGGATGACCACTGCTTCCCCATCGGACCACTGGACTGAAACCCCGGTGCTACACTGGACACCTTGCCCTCTCTCCCAGCCTGCTTCCTCTCCGCCTCTTGGACACACAAAGAAAGGACCAGTACCACGGCAACACCACACAACACCTGCGTTCGGCGGCCCATGGAGAATGGAGAGCGGCGGCTGATGGCGCGCATTGGTTCGTAGGCTGCACGCGGCGGCATACAGGTGGAGTGGAGTGGCTTGCAGGGCGGCTCGCTGACTGCACACGGCGGCTCGCAGTGCGGATTCCCGATCCGCAAGCTGCGAGGCTGTCTGCTCACGGCGCACAGGTGCTTGCTGACGGCGCGGCCATCCTGACCCGGGGGGAACCTTCTTACGAAGGCTGCCTCGAACCGACTGGCGGGAGAGAGGCAGTCATCCCCGGTGGCCACTAAGCTCTCGGCCCACCTTTGCGTGGGTCCCAGAAGTCTGGAGAGGTAGAACAGCAACCTCTCCCTGTCCGATAGCTCCTGACTGGTCACATTTTCAAACACCTTGCGACTGCCAATGATATACGGGAGTGGCTTCAAAGCTGGCTGCTAATGCTGCAGCCAGAGAAACGGCTAATTGCGACTATACGACCCGACTGCCGAGGCTGACCAAACACATTGGATACGCGGCAGCGGGTTATAAACAAAAAAAAATTAGGCGCTTACCCGGACGGGAAATCCTGGACTTCGCTAGGTGAGAGGCCAGCATTCTATCAAAAATGGGTGCACAGTCCGTCCAAAGGAGGCGCTGCGCGTTGCTACGTAGGGCGAGGTGAGAAAGAGCCAGCCAGGCAACCAGGTAAGCAGCAGGGAGGTGTTTAATAAAAGAATAGCATAACCAAAACCCAAAGCATGGGCGGAACGTCCCGGGAACTAAACAAAATAACAACAACCAAAAAGCCGAAACGAAAAGCGATAGAAACACCGAACAAACTTAGCACAAAAGTAAAGACGAATGTAATGCTGGCCTGCTGACTCAGGGAGCATGTGCTCTTTATGTATAGTCAGCAGGCCGCATGTGATTAGGTGGGACGCAATCCCAAGTCTCGGGATGGGCCCTACCTACGGGAACCCTGAATGGTCAAAACTGAAAGCAAAAAACCTGGGGGGAGTGGCCTCGCATTCCCAAATCTGACAGGTAAACTGGGTCTGTGAAACGGAATTTCATTTGTATTTCATGTACCACATGTTATGTAAATAACAATAAAGTCTCCAGTGGGTAGGATATTTTAGACAGTATTAGAAACGAAAAAAAAAAAAAAAAAAAATAACCAAGTGTAAGGATATAAGAGATTTTGACATAAGCCACAAATTGTAATAGCTATACTACTGGGTCAGAGCATCTTTGAAACTGTAGATTTTGTGGGTTGTTCTCGGTCTACAGTTGTCAGTATCTATCAAACGTAAAGAAAATCTGATAATATATAATATAATATATACGATGTATGTTATAGGATGATGCACCATTTAACTTGTAATGAAGTAGACCTGATAGATGTTACCCAGTGGGAATGATAACTTTTATGAATTTTGCAGATTCCTAATCAATTCATTTTTGCCATTTTTCACAACTACCCATTGGAGTGTGGTAGATCAGCCAGGCCTAATGATGCAAGTTCAGTTGTTCTTATTCCATCCCTAGAAACCTTGCAGAGAGGTACGTGGGTGGGTATATGAATATTTATTCATTCATTATCTCCCGCTTATCCTCTATTAGGGTCGCGGTGGGGTTCCCCATGCCCATCCAGGGGAAAACTTCTCGGGCGCTGGGCAGATAGACCCAGGACAGGGCGCCAATCCATCGCTGGGCACACACTCACTCACACAGACACACTCTATATGGAGCAATTTTGAGAATTCAATTAACTTGATCCATGTTTTTGGACTGTGGGAGGAAACCGGAGAACCCGGAGGAAACCCACGCAGACACGGGGAGAACGTGGAAACTCCACCCAGATGGGGATTCGAACCGGGAATCCCTAGCCCTGAGAGGCGAATGTGCTAACCACTAAGCCACCGTGCAGAGTATATGAATATGAATATGAATAATAAAAAAAAAAAAATAGTTATTTCAAGCACTCCAATAATAACCCTTAAAGTTTTTCCACCTAGAAAAGAAGTCTGTAATTTTTATCGTAGGTACACAAATTGCATTTTTTTATTTAATTTAATTAGCATTTGCAAGACATACGTATTTGATCACCTACCACCTACATGCATCATTATGTAGTGACCAGATTTTGCATTCTCCCAGCTTCACCCCTCTTTATTTTGTATTTTGTCCCACTTCAGCAGTCATTTTTAAGGAGCAAGTACTGAAATTTGAAGTTAAAAAATGCTGATCTGTACAGCAGTGTGCACTGTAGCCCCAGCATCAAGGAAAGACGGTTCCCTGTGTGGCCCCTATACTACAGACCTCTAAGTCAGACACACAGTCCCATGCCCTCCCAGTCCCAGTCCCATGTCGATGTGTGAGGTAGTCGATTATATAGTTTGTCATGTGAGAGTCCACTCCTATAAAATCCAGCTTGTCCCTCAGAAGTCCAGGCTGGATGAAAGAACATGATCCTTACATTGCTCCCCTGGTTCTCCAGATGAGAGAGAGCAGAAGGTAGATGACAGCACAAGATTTTCCACAGCTGTGGAACACATCCCAGCTTAAGGCTCATGTTAAACTTATATTCAATTATACTGAGCTGGATGGTGCAGCACCTCAGAAGCCTGGAACTGATGCCATCAGGACCTGCAGCCTTTCTGGGTTTCATCTACCTGAAATCATCTCTCACCTGGATCATTGAAAGGATCAAGTTGGATTATGGGGGTGGAGAGTGGTCAAATGTTCCAGGTGTCTGTATGCTGTTACTTGGAGTAGTGGGTGATGGCTGTGAGCTAGAAGATATGCTAATGTCCGTGAGGGTGATTGCTGGGCCATACACTTAAAGACAATGGCTGAAGTAGAGGTGTCTGTGTTGGGGGTGGGGGTGATCAAACCCATTGAAAAAGAGATTTAGATAGTTCACCCATTTCTGGTCCCCGAACACCTGGGAGTTTATTTTCTTGTGGCCTGAGATAGTTTTGAGACCTTTCCAGATCCCTCTGACATTGTTCACCTGCAGCTGGTCTTTAATCCTTCTCTTGTACTTGGCTTTTCCCTCACAGTTCTTTCTTCTCAGCTACTTTTGTACCGTTCTGAGCTTCTCCAAATTTCCTGATTTAAAAGGTCTCTTCTTATCTTTCAGAAGAGCTTTCATCTGAGGGGTGATCCATGGTTAGTCATTGGAGAAACACCTAACCATTTTGGTGGGTACAGTGTTCTCCACACAAAAGTTTATGTAATCAGTGATACAGTGTGTGAGATTGTCCATGTCCTCCCCCTGACACAATAATTTCCATATAGTTGAATCAAAACAGTCGTTCAGCGCCTCCTCTGTTTCCTCAGACCATTTCTTCCGCGTGCAGGTGACTGCAGGTTCTCTGTGTACAATAAGTTTATACACAGGTTGGAAATGAACCATGTTGTGATCAGAGTTGCCCGGGGGAGGGAGGGTTGCAGAGTTGTATGCCTCCATGATGTTTTCATAAATCCACAAATCCAATAATCTGTCATCTCTGGTGGGACAGGTAACACTGTGAGAAGGTGGGCGGAGTAGAAGACAGAGGAGCAGAGATCAGAAGAATCAGCAGAGATCAAGAGAAGAAGAGTCTGCTCACTGCCGAGTGGATGACGTTATAGGCAGCTGCCAAGCCAGCAGAGGGAGGCACATACATAGTATCGCCATAGAGTGCGAGAATTCCCTCAGGAGGTAGTCTGGTTGCATGCTAACGGCTAACAGTTCAACATCCTTGCAGCAGATTTGTTCTTTAATAGTGATGTGATCAGAAATACACCATCTATCATTCACAAACACCTCCTTTTTTCTTGCCACTCTCTGTCGTTCTGTACACATATGAGTTTAAAGCCGTCCAAAGAGATGATCGTGTCCGGTGTTAGCGGCGTTAGCCATGTCTTCGTAAACAGCATAATGCTACACATGCGGATTCCCTCTCATGCCGGATTAGCGGCATTAGCTCATTCATCTTATTGGCAAGAGATCTTTCATGACGATGGAGGGGAGAACTGGTCTATAACGTCTTCTCCTGGCATGCCGTAGAGCTCTGGCACAGCACCCTCCTTCTTCCCGCTTCCTCCTCAACTTGCGGAGGATGTCTGCTCGCATGTCAGGTAGCACCGCTGTGTTCCGAAGAGCCAATAACTGATCCCAGGTGTAAACGATGGATCCATGATTCTATGTCAGGTCCACAGACATAGCCAGAACAAAGGACGAAAGCAGCACGAGAACCAAAATGAAAAGAATGAAAAAAAGGGCGACATACGAAAAGACGAAAAAAACAACAAATTGAAAAAGAATTTTTAAAAAAGTGTAAAAGAATGTATAAAAGAAAGAGCAAAAAAGGTATAGAGTGAAAAATGCACAGTCATGAGCAGGAGCTGCTGAGAGGAAGAACTGTGCGCAGCAATTAATGAGTTGGGGAGTTCACACAATAAAAAATGGGTTACAAAATATCATGAGGCGATGTTACAATGTGATGAGCTGAATACACCGGCATCCTCAGGAAAGTGTAATCCCCCATGAAAATACTTTTTTGTAATATGCAAGATACTGCCTGCCCCTAGTAGCTGTTAAACCCTATACATTACAAATATTAATGAAGAGTGTGACATTGAAATTCTGATATTCCACGAGGTTCTCTTTACTCTGTAATCTGCACTCTTTGTAATTTTATGCTCCTATATGGCCAAATCACATGCTGCATGCTACCTCATACTTAATTACAGTATGTTATTTCTATAACTCCAGGGTGGGCAAACTACCTGATTGGTTAGGCCTTCTGATCAGGCCTGCCAAACTTCCAAACTTATTCAATTATATATATATATAAAAATATATTAATAAAACCTTACTATTAGTAAAATATTTTATCATTAGACCTTACTTGCGTTTTTTTCCCTGTTATGCATGCGTTTTCCTAATAGATTGCACACTCCACCAGTGAGGTGTTTTATGGTTTAATTTACTTCTTTGCTTTGGCTTTTGAGATCTTTTTTAAAAATGATAAACCAAGAAAAATAAAAGTGTATAGTAAGTGCTGAGTGTTTAATAAGGAGTGGACAGCAATATAATTTTTATGGAAGTCCAATTAATGTCCGTATGTCTGATATGATATATGGCGGTTTTCAAAAATACAAAATCAGTTGTCACTTTACCAAGAACCATGCAAACTACTCTGGCAAATAGTAACTACAAGAATGGGGAGGTAAGGTTACCGGGTATGATACAGACTCAGCAAAAAATTAATGCCAAACTGCAGCTCAGTTAAGTACAGAGGTAAAATTTATGCTGCTGCAGCAAATTTGTTGAGGAAAGGCCAGTTTGAAAAAATAATGCAGGACTACGAATTTGCAGAGATTTATTCATTGGCAAATCAGATTTATCCACAGAGTTTTATTTATTGGTACTTTATTCATCTGGATAAATATTTGCACAATAAGCCTTACATATTCATGTTTTGCTATACAGTATATAGGTATTGGATAGAAATGAATTAATTAGTATGGCCCTATAAACCATTCCAATTTCTTACATGGCAAATTTCTCAAGTCTCAAATTAATTGCCCACCTCTTGCTATAACTGCTTTTTCCCCCGTTTTCTTTCACAGAGTTACCGGCTTCTCATCCTTAATACTGCCAGAATGCTGCTTTCTGATTAACGTTTGTTCTACACACATTACTTTAATGTACAAAACCGTGTTTTTTATTGGATTAGCAAGCTTAAAGTCCTGTCAGGATGTTACTGTACAGTGGGCTATGTTTAGCTTTTTTAGCTAGAGAGGTCTGCACTTAGCACAGCTGGCACTCACACACAGAGAGGCAGAGTCACGTGATTTCTCACTGATGTACACACATCCATTTAGAGTCTTTGCAGTGAGATGTGGCTTGCTCAATATTTAGCAGTCTTTAGCTAGTTTAATTAAAATATAAAAAGTTAGGAAATTGGGTGGCACTGCCCCAGGAAAGAGACAATAGAGCTCGAAAGCTGACAAAAGCTGGTTCAAATGTATTTATATGTGAGTTTTGTATGTTTTGTATGTAAATATTTCATAAATATACATTTTTAGCAAACTTGGAGTTATGACTTGCAATTTTCAGATTTAAAATATTTCAAGATTCAAATCTCAGGAATATGAATTCATGCTGATTAAACAACCGGGTCTCCAGGAAAAGTAAACTTTTAGATCCATAAAACGCAATGTTTTTACCACTCATTTAACTGATCATTGAACCAGTCACCAGTCACCAGTCACGCTGCTTTTCATTCATTTGTGTCTGTGGTGGTGAAAACGACAGATAAATTCTGCGTGATATTTAAAAACTGCTTAATTGAGTGTGTGTTGCTGAAATACAACTGTAAAATGCATGTAAACACATAGATCAGAATGAATGCATACTGAAAGGTGCACACATACAAAGTGTATTTGTATGTATGTATGTGTGTGTGTGTGTGTGTGCGTGCGTGCGTGCGTGTGTGTGAGCCCGTGCTTGTGCATTAGAGTTAAGTTTAGCAACAGAAGCAAAGTTGTGGGTGACTCACAAAGACACAAAGATATCAGGGAATATCTGTTGGATGAAACTGATAAAAGGCTGTACTGGATATTTAATCTCAACCTCGAAATCTTATTTTGGAATTTTCTTCATCCTAATTTTTAAAATCTGAAGTTGTAATTTTTTAATATTTTTAACTGCAAATTCACAAGTTTAAATCACAAAAATGCATTGTTAACCTTCTAATTCATAAATTACCCCAATAAATATATCAAATATAAAAAAAAATTGATTTAAATACTTATGTCAGTTTTTGAGCTCCTTAAGAGAGCCCCAACAACTGGCTCTGACAGGACAAATGTAACAAGAATAAGATTATTATATTAATATGTTTATTGATGAATAAACATACTTTTTTATGAACACTTGAATATATAAAAACTTTGTACATTATTATTGTCTTACATACATATAATTAATAATTAATTAATAAAAATAACAATTAAGAATCTAATATTATTCAAAAATTTTATAAAAAAAACAACCCAAGGAAAAAACAAGGTATTTTATTAACTAGGCAATTAGTAACTGATAAGCTAGGATGTTATTCTGGTAAACCCAATATTACCTTTGTAGTAGTTTCAAGTATGATGTCATTATGGAGAAGTTCCAATACCATTTTGACATGACCTTCCTTGGAGGCCAAATGAAGTCCATTGAGTCCATTCTGTGAATAGAAGAAACAGAGAAAATATGTCAAACTGACAGTTTAACCATGTATGCTTTATTATTTCACCAGTAAAACATAGTTCTAAAAAAGCCTGGTGTTTTCTTCATGGCAAATAAATTGTTTGTTACAAAAAACATTTAATGACATGATAAATGATAACTTGCCAGTGTTACTTAAAATGAAGCAAAGGATGACAGCTTGGTGGTTACTTTGCAGGGAAGAATACAAACCATGTGGGATAGGTCTAACCACACACAGCCTTTCTTCATTTACACCAGACATGTGAGGTTGGACCTTTCTCACATTGCTAATATTATACCCTCTGGGTTCAGAGACCTATTACCCCATCCAACTAAGAAAATCAAACAAAGCCATCTATTTAACTATATATATATATATATATATATATATATAGTTAAATAGATGGCTTTGTTTGATTTTAAACCCTCAAACCCCCTCAAACCCCTCAAACCACCATTTTGTTTGGTTCCCTCAAGAATTAAGACGTAATTGAGATATAAAGAACAATGAGCTTCACATGCTTGGATTAATTATCTGTTTTTTTTTTGCCCTTTCTGACTATAAAAGCCCCTCCCCAAACTTGTAAACAGCACCCATACATGGTCAACATGAGAAAGACTAAGGAGCATTCCAAGGCCATCAGAGAGAAAATTGTGAAGGTCACAATGCTGACAAGAGGTACAAAACTTTCCAAGGAGTTGGGCCTACCTCTCTCTATTGTTGGGAGCATCATCCGGAAGTGGAAGCCTCAGAACAAGTGAAGCGTTTGTGTAGGAACTACACAAAGACTCCGCCTTGTTCTGTTCA
The DNA here is from genome assembly GCA_019802435.1 of Corydoras maculifer. Classification (NCBI taxonomy): domain Eukaryota; kingdom Metazoa; phylum Chordata; class Actinopteri; order Siluriformes; family Callichthyidae; genus Corydoras; species Corydoras maculifer. Next base: position 48,495 of record JAFMOD010000997.1, read on the forward strand.
ACCCACAATTTTTTTCCAGCATTATTTAAGCGCTGCAGGTGATGTAAGCGGTTACGACATTGCGAGTGACGCAGAAATAGTGCGACCCAACGAATCGATAATGAAAATTCGTTATCGACAGTTTTGATAATGGATTTTATCGATTCGTTGTTGCAGCCCTACACAGCATGCATAAAAGTTTTCTGTCCATTTTGACACTCGCGACCAAAGAAGAACTTAGGAGCGTCCATTTCAGCAGGTGTTTAGTTTATAGTTTTTAGTTAAGAGCATTTATGTGTTCTTAACCTCCTGCTAGAGTCTGGAGTTAAGTGATCTCAGACTCAAGCTCTTTAAGAGACCTGGTTATTTCACTAGTGACATTTTCGAGCGTACTGTTGGCAGAATAATTTAATCTGTATTTTTGCTATGTCCCACCACTGCTGTAATGATTTAAAAGACATTTTCTGAGTCTTAAACATCCAAAAAGAAGTCATTAAACATCCAAAAAGAAGTCATTAAACATCCAAAAATAAATAAAAAAAACTCTTTAAAATGAACATCATTTAAAAGCGCTGTATTAAAATGCCACTGTGCTTTATCTGAGGATTTCTGATCACGCATTGAAACATACATTTATTCATTCATTCATTATCTCCCGCTTTATCCCCTATTAGGGTCGCGGTGGGGTTCACCATGCCCATCCAGGGGAGAACGTTGATCTGTAAAACCAACAGGTGATATGAAACCACATATAAAAGTGGATAAATTATGTTTAAAATAACAAAAATGATCAAGTCTGGCTAAAGAGAGTGTATCATCTACAGAGTGAGCCTGTGTATACTGTCTCTGATTACTGTGTAGATTTTGCCATAAATCACACAGATCATGGGTCTCATTGAACTCACACAGCCACCTGCGGGAAGCGGTGTGTGGTTCCATGTGGTCAGCAGTGCAGTTAAAATTACTACCCAGAACTAAAATGTCATTAAAATCACAGTTAGAAATCACAGTGCTAAGAGAGTTTAAAAACAACCTCCTCTCTGCTGCTGCAGAAGTCGGGGTGTAAACACAGATAAAAACAAAAGTGTGGACTTCAAAGCAGGCTTTTACTTTAAGCAGTCTTCCAGGTAAAATCTCCTCCACCTCATAAGAGCAGGGGATAAAATTATTAGTAAAAAGAACACCCACTCCACCACTTGTGGTAGATAGGTGACTTAAAGTGAGTGTGGTGGTGGGACGCTGCATCCCGAGTGAACCGAATGGTCGTTATAGTCGCTAAAACAATCGAAAGAACGATTTGATGCAAAACAGAATCGTTTTAAATGGACACCTGACTGCGGTTTTACCCTTAAGTACCCCGTCAGAAAAGGTCGTCCTGTCCAATTGTTCAAGAACTCTCACGGTTTGGAAAAATTGTGTCCCAGATTAAAAAGTTTGTGATCAGCCAGCGACTGAAGCACATGATCTCATAGAGGACAGTTTAAAGCACAGGGAGGAGTTTGAACTGTCTATAAAGTTTTTGCCCAGTCAACAGCATTATTAATATCACTGTTATTCTCCTGAACAAAAAGAAAAACTGAACATTTCTGTTTTAAAAGTTCATAAGACATGACTCTCTTCTTACAGTCTCTCACCCCGTTTATATTTAATTTATATTTATCTTTATGTCCCTCATGTCAAAAAACAAAAGATAGAAAACAAAGAAAAAATTAACAAAAATCATAAAAATCATTTGAAAATAAAGAGTCATCCGTGTGGACTTTGGCAGTTTGGTTAGTATTTTCTTGAATCTAAAAACTTCATGTACAGTAAAACCCTACTCTTTTCTAAAATATTTCACGTCATGAACAAATTGCTGAGTATTTTTAAAAGACTCACCTTCCTGACCTTTAGTGATGCTAAGGAACTTCTTCTCATCCTGAGAACACACAGACCAACCGGACACAGCGCCATCACTGTCTGAGTCCTTGTCTTTCTGCATGTTAACCTCACTTCTGGCCTGTTTGGTTTAGTTTTTGCGCCCCGCTTCTTTCTTTTACTGGGGACTTTAAAAACAAGTTCTTCCACCATTTCAATATACTCAGTGTCCATGAACTTGGGCATAGCAGAGTGTACCCTCGTCTCTTCACACTTCACCCTGGTTTTACCACCTCATGTCTTTCAACCACCCCTGGCTCCACACTTGCCTCCTCTTTTACTGGTGCAGGTACTGAACACACCTCACATGCCTGTTCACTCTATACAATGTCACCTACAGTGCACATGCCTGCCTTGTCCACTTTACACTGAACATGCAGCAGCCGCAGTGACAACGCCCACAGCAGGTCCAGCAGTGTCAGATCCGAGCATCTCCTGTTCGGGGTTTCAAGGTACTTTGGGGTTAGGTTCAGCACTTTTTGGACAATCCTGAATCAGATGTCATACCTGCCCACACCTAAAACATTTCATATTGGTGCTCACATTTTCATATTGAACTCATACTGAGCGCTCCCACGGCACGCAGATATTTATATATATATAATATATATATTGTGTTTTGCATAGGAAAGTGCAGTGCAGAGAATCGTGCTTTCCCACGCAGAATTAAATTGAAAGAAGGCAGAACTAGAATTAAGAGACAGACTCTACACCCGAGCTGAGCAGCGAGTTGCACCTTAGCTTTAAGCACTTCTAAGCATATGCCATGCTTGGTGTAGCTCATTTTATAGGCAGAGCATTAACCGCAAGTCAAATCCATACACATAAATTACATACACTCGTTTATTCAAATCAGATTATTCCGTGTTTAGATCTGCACTGCTGCTCAATCACAGGAACCCAAACTCCTCCTACATGGTTGATTTATGTGAAGCTGAGACGGCGATGTCATTGTCGTGCTGCGGCTGTGAGGTATGTTTGTGGAAACATTTAGAACGTGCTAACGCATATTGGGCCAAGTCATCCATGATAACTAGAGCCCATAATCTTTGCTACTTTTTACACTAACTTGACTTAACCCAACATTTTTATGAGTTAACGTGTGCGCTTAATCCCCTGCTCCCGAGATGTGAAATCATTTATGGATTAGGGTTCAATATGGAATGGGATGTCACTTAAGCTCATATGTGAGTCAAGGCAGGCGAGCGAATACTTTTGGCAATATAGTGTATACATACACTTCAGATTAAAATTTAAGAACAATATAAGAACAAGGGCGTCACGGTGGCTTAGTGGTTAGCACGTTCGCCTCTCAGCACTAGGGATTCCCGGTACAAATCCCCATCTGGGTGGAGTTTCCATGTTCTCCCCGTGTCTGCGTGGGTTTCCTCCGGGTTCTCCGGTTTTCTCCCACAGTCCAAAAACATGGATCAAGTTAATTGAATTCTCAAAATTGCCCCATATAGAGTGTGTCTGTGTGAGTGAGTGTGTGCCCAGCGATGGATTGGCGCCATGTCCTGGGTCTATCTGGCCAGCGCCCAAGACGTTCTCCCCTGGATGGGCATGGGGAACCCCACCGCGACCCTCATAGAGGATAAGCGGGAGATAATGAATGAATGAATGAATGAATATATGAACACTTGATTTTTTCAGAAATAATGTAATCTACATTGATCAACATTTTAAGGAGTACATGAAGCCACTAGAACAGAGTTTTACAAATTGACCAAAATATTTCATTAATGATCATAAATAGAGAACAGTAATGACACAGATAAATGGCACAGATTTTTAAAAAGTTTACAACGTCAACAATCAGTAGGAAGTTGCTTTTAATGAATTCAGCACATCTGCAGCACAACTCTCTACTCTCTCACACTGCTCTGGTGGTGTGATTTTGTAGCTATATGAGAGATCCAACTCCGGCTGCTAAAAGCATTCCACAAACCATGACACTTCCTCCTCCACCTTTCCGCGACTTCTTTACACAATTTGGCTTCAAACTTTGGCCAGTTTGTCGATGAACATAATGTTTCCCATCAGACCCAAATAAGTTAAACTAAAATGAACTCAACACCAGTCACAGAACTGTGGAAGAGACTGGAAAAAGAGTGGACCAAAATCCCAGCAGAGCAGTGTGAGAGACTAGTGATGTCATGTGGCCACAGATGTTCTGAAGTCATTTAAAGAAATCGCCTGTTCACTTCCTACTAATTGACGAGAAAATTTCGTTGTAGCCTTCCTCTGTGCTACAGTTTTTGCTTTTCTCTAATTATGACCATCATATTTTTTGCAAAAAAAGGTTTTATGTTAAAATACTTCGGTTATTTTGTAAAACACTGTTATAGTGGCATGGTGTACCCCTTACAAAAAAATCTTGAAATGTTTATCAATGTGGATTGATTATTTCTTTTTATTAGACATTGTTTCTAATGTACTTCAGCCATGCCATCACCTCAGAACTGGCAGAAACCAGTGGGACCCTGGGCACCCATACACTGTCCGGAGAAATCTGGCCAGAAGTGGTCTTCATGGAAAAGCCATTGTTCTGATATGGAAACAAGGCGACAAGCTGATACGGAAACAAGCGACTCAACTATGCACGAAAACATAGGAACTGGGGTGCAGAAAAATGGCAGCAGGTGTATGGCAAGCCATTTTAACATTTTATATGTAATAGGTTCGGTTTTCACTAAATTACATTTCCACTAGTCAAAATACAATTTCGATATGTAAGAAATGTCACATGAAGATCTCTATAATACAATTATGACATGTTACAATACATATACAATACATACAATTACCATTTCGGAAATTTGCTCTCATTTGCATATATTCATTTCAGATATGCGGGCGGGTCACAAAGCCCATCCAGGGCTTTTACAATAATGTTGTTTCAGAATACACTGCGTGCCGAATTATTAGGCAAGTTGTATTTTAAAGGATTATATTTTATTACTGAACAACAACTGTGTTCTCAATTAACCAAAAAGACTCATAAATATCAAAGCTTAATATTTTTGGAAGTTGGAGTGGGATTTTTTTTTAGATTTGGCTATTTTAGGAGGAAATGTGTTTGTGCAGCTAACTATTACTGTGCAGAATTATTAGGCAACTTAATAAAAACCAAGTATATACCAATCTCACTTGTTTATTTTTACCAGGTAAACCAATATAACAACAGAAAATTTTGGAATAAACATTTCTGACATTCAAAAACAAAACCAAAAACAAATCAGTGACCAATATAGCCACCTTTCCTTACGATGACATTCAAAAGCCTTCCATTCATAGATTTTGTCAGTTTCTTGATCTGTTTACGATCAACATTGCGTGCAGCAGCCACCACAACCTCCCAGACACTGTTCAGAGAGCTGTAGTGTTTTTCCTCCCTGTAGATCTCACATTTTATGAGGGACCACAGGTTCTCTATTGGTTTCAGATCAGATGAACAAGGGGGCCATGTCATTATTTTTTCTTCGTTTAGACCTTTACTGGCCAGTCATGCCGTGGAGTATTTGAATGCATGTGATGGAGCATTGTCCTGCATAAAAATCATGTTTTTCTTGAATGATACAGACTACTTCGTGTACCACTGCTTGAAGGTGTCTTCCAGAAACTGGCAGTAGGTCTGGAAATTGAGCTTCACTCCATGCTCAACCCGAAAAGGTCCCACAAGTTCATGGGTATCATCTTTGATGATACCAGCCCATACCAGTACCCTAACTCTACCTTGCTGGCACCTGAGTCTGCCCTTTACTGATCCAGCCTTGGGCCCATCCATCTGGCCCATCAAGAGTCACTCTCATTTCATCAGTCCATAAAACCTTTGAAAAATCAGTCTTAAGGTATTTCTTGGCCCAGTCTTGACATTTTATCTTATTTCTTGTTCAAAAGTGGTTGTTTTTCAGCCTTCCTTACCTTGGCTATGTCCCTGAGTATCGCACACCTTGTGCTTTTTGATACTCCAGTAACGTTGCAGCTCTAAAATATAGCTAAACTGGTGGATAATGGCATCTTGGCAGCTTCATGCTTGATTTTCCTCAATTCATGGGCAGTTATTTTGCACATTTTTTTTCAACACGCTTCTTGCAACCCTGTTGGCTATTTGCCATGAATTGATTGTTCGGTGATCACGCTTCAAAAGTTTGGCAATTTCAAGACTGCGGCATCTCTCGGCAAGACATCTCATAATTTTGAACTTTTCAGAATCCGTCAAATCTCTCTTCTGACCAATTTTGCCAAAGGAAAGGAAGTTGCCTAATAATTAAGCACACCTTATATAGGGTGTTGATGTCATTAGACCACACCCCTCCTTATTACAGAGAGGCACGTCACCAGATTTGCTTAATTGGTAGTTGGCAAGCCATACAGCTTGGAGTAGGACAACATGTATAAAAAGGATGATGTGATCAAAATACTTTGCCTAATAATTCTGCACACAGTGTAAAAGTGTAACCTGGCGAAGCAAGTGATAACAAAAATCCAGTGGAAATGTTTTACAATTGAACGAGCAAATAGGCAGGTATATGCAGTCAAAGGGTACTATGTGCCTTAGAAGCCGCGATTGTCAATGCAGAAAGAATTGCTGACCAACTTTCTACAGCTCTATTCCCCACATTAAAAACTGTCAAATACATTAACTGCCATCTCAGTATTGTCAGAGACCGCAGCGCTGCGGTGCGTTCCCCTAGCCACGCCTACTAATCAGCGCGTGTTCTCCGTGCACCAGGTGAGGTTCATTGTTTCCGGGTTTCTTTATTTCCTTTATAAGGCTTTCCGTTTCGCTGGACGGACGCGAAGTATTGCTCGTTTTACGTCATTACCGAGCGTTATCCTAGTGATATCTCCTGCATTCCTTCTCAGTGTTCTTCCATGTTTTGGTCTCCGTTGGGTGAGTGCGATTTCGAGTGTGTTTAGTAGTAGCCTTCTCTCTCTATTCCCCGCTTCTTCCGACCTCTCGTCCTCCCTCTCTCCCTTTCCCTCGTCCCCGTCCCGTCCCGCTGCCGATCACCTACTCGTCCACGTGTCGCTCGGTCACCGCTGTATCACTGGTTTAAATAAACCTCCATTGTTTCTGCATCGGCGTCTCTTCTGTTCCCTTTTGAACCAGACTTCAACAAGTATTAGAAATACCTTCCATTTTTGGGTCTCGAAACCGGGTGAAATTAGCCACCAGTTGGATTTTTGGCACATTCATGTGAGTATTAGTGGTGGATGGAAGATGACGTCACCTGGACACCACCTAATTTGCATAATTATGTCAGAATCAGAACACGAAACAGCCATTGGTCGGCATTCACCCCAATTTGCATATTGGTTTAGGATATGTGCCCTAATATGCATATTAGTTGTAACATGTCAAATTGTAATTTCAGATATGTGCCCTTATTTGCATATTAGTTCTTACATGTTAAAATGTAATTTCGGATATGTGGCCTCATTTGTTTATTAGCTCTTACATGTCAAAATAGCATTTTAATTTTGACTAGTGGAAACAAATTTTTTGATATCTGCAATTCAATTCTGACTTGTTATAAAAGGAATTGTAGATATCTTAAATACAATTGTCACTAGTAACAATATAATTTTCACTAGTAAAAACTGCCACGGACGGCTTAGTGGTTAGCATATTCGCCTCTCAGCACTAGGGATTCCCGGTTCGAATCCCCATCTGGGTGGAGTTTCCATGTTTGCCACGTGTCCGTGTGGGTTTCCTCCGAGTTATCTGGTTTCCTCCCACAGTCCAAAAACATGGATCAAGTCAATTGAGTTCTCCAAAATGTCCAATTGTGTGTGTGTGAGTATGTGCCCAGCGATAGATTGGCGCCCTTTCCAGGGTGTATCTGCCTGGCACCTGAAACGTTCTCCCCTGGATGGGCATGGGGAACCCCCCTGCAACCCTAACATAGGATAAAACGGAAGATAATGAATGAATGAATGAAAAACTGCCATTTCAGATGACTGAAATGCAGTTTTAGATATATGAGATTACATTTTTACTAGTTACAATTCAAGGCACAACACAATCAGTAATTTAATTTTTACTAGTAAGAATTATATTTTAGATATCTGGAATTACATTTTTAATATCTATAATGTGAGAACAATTAAAGATATCTAAAATAAACATTTCCATTAGCGGAAGTTGAATTGTTGATATCTACAATGAACATTTCTACTAGTGGAAATTCAGTTCAATATATCATTAATGAGGACTCCAACTTGTCAAAATGACATTATGGATATGTTGGCTTGAAATTGTGACATGTCAAAACTGAATTACAGATATCTGAAATTAAATGTGAATGGAGGTCTATGGCACAAGCTTACTAGTTGTATTTGAATTACATATATCTACAATGAACATTTCCACTAGTGGAAATTAAATTGTTGATATCAAGAATGAACATTGTGACTAGTGAGAAAAGAATTGTAGATGTATTTAATTACAATTACTACTAGTCAAAATGACATTATGGATGTGTTGACTTGCATTTCTAACTAGTAAAAATATAATTTTAGATATCTACAATTGTCATCGCTGCTACTTATTAAATGTTAAAATGGCTTGCCATAGCAGTGCTCTGGACTGATGAATCAAAATGAAATATTTGGCTCTAGCTGTAGCTGTCGACAAAATACCTGAGCAGTACAATAATTAGTGTCTATATGCAGTAATGAAATCAGGTGAAGGTTCCTGGCAAGTTTGGGGCTGCATTTCTGCAAATGGAGTTGGAGATTTTCTCAGGATTAATGGTATCCTCAATGCTGAGAAATACAGGCAGATACTTATCCATCATGCAATACCATAGCATATGATTGGCCCAAAATGTATTTTGCTGCAGGACAATGAACCCAAGCATACAGCCAATGTCAATAAGAAATATATTCAGTATAAAAAAGAAGAAGTAGTCCTGGAAGTAATGGTATGACCCCCACAGAGCACTGATCTCAACATCATTGAGTGTCTGGGATTACATGAAGAGACAGAAGGATTTGAGAAAGTCTACATCTACAGAAGATCTGTGATTAGTTCTCCAAGATGTTTGGACCAACCTACCAACCGTGTTCCTTCAAAAGCTGTGTGCAAGTATACCTAGAAGAACTGATGCTGTTATGAAGGCAAAGGGTGGTAACACCAAATATTGATTTGATTTACTTTTCTCTTCTGTTCATTCACTGCATTTTGTTAATTGAGGAAAATAAACAATTAACACTTAAAAGCATTTTTTTTTACTCCTGCCTAAAACTTTTGCATAGTACTGTAATATACTGTATATATATATTAATTGATTGCAGAAAATGTCCATAAGAACCACAAAGTCCATCTATATGATCATTGAAACTGAAAAAAATTACAATGAGTATAGGTCTGAGGAAGTGTACCTAATAAAATGGCCGGTGAGTGTATAAAAGGTTTTGAAACATGACACTCTTGATTATCTTTTGGCCAAACAAGGTGGCCTTTGTTCCTAAATAATTCTGATCATTTGATTAGTGCCATGCATGCATTGAAGCACATAAGAGATGTGTTTGGACCATTAAAATAAGCTGGATGGTATGTGCTGGGAGCAGTGTTGGTTCAGATTATGAAAGCAGTTCTTCCATCATTGTGTGTAATGTTCTAGTTTTGTATATTGTTGACATTTGCGAAGGCTGATATTGGGTTTGGAGTTGTGATGACCTGAGACATGTAGATGTCATTACTAGATTAGACTGACAGACAATGTTGAGGAAGTGGTGATAGAAATCCAACTGGTGGAAAAAAATGTTGAATATCTAATCTAGTTATAATTTTGACATTTCTTTTTGTCATTTTGTCATTTTTTTTTTAAATTTAGTGCATACTTGAACAAGTCAGGTGTTTGTGTAGGAAGTAACTGGTGTAGCTTTGAATAACCTGTTGTACATCGTAGATCTGCGCATTGGCACCTCTAGAGTCACGGTAATACCCATATTTTATCCTAATCGTTGTTAAATTGAATAGTCTGTTTGGGCGTTCTTGTTGTTAGATATTAAAACTACTGTCGGTTAGTTAGGATATAACTGTATATAGAATAACTGGTTTCAGTTCTAGTTTCGGTCTACTGCCTATTTGCACCTTGCTTTGAACGTCTGATTGTTCTGGATGGGGCGTGACCAAGTTTCATCAGCGCTATTTAAGAATCGTAGATACGCTGACGCGACAGCGGAAGCGACAGCCTCTCGTGTTCCGCCTCTCGTGTAAAGACCTGCGAGTCTACCTGCGCGAGTATTATTCGTGTAAAAACCTGCAAGTCTACCTGCGCGAGTCCTATTCGTGTAAAGACCTGCGAGTCTACCTGCGCGAGTCCTATTCGTGTAAAGACCTGTGAGTCTACCTGCGCGAGTCCTATTCGTGTAAAGACCTGCGAATCTACCTGCGCGAGTCCACCGAGCAAGGACAACGACAAGGCAACTAAGTAGTCTCTAAGTAGTCAATCCATTTTATTATCCATTCACACCTTTCTCTTCAGCATGTGTTTTCAGTTAATCCCTGTCATTTCATCCTCACACAGACGCTCCTTTCCTCAGAGGAAAAGGCGTACTCTTGCACACCTGCAAACTCTGCAGCAGGTGAATACAAGCGAGCCCTTCACCTTCTCTGCAGGACTATGGAATTGTCAGTCAGCCACCAAGAAATCAGATTTCATTCCTGCTTTTGCTGGCTCATGCTGGTCTTCAGGTTTTAGCCCTCACTGAGACCTGGATTCGTCCCAAGAATTCCACGACACCAGCTGGCCTTTTAACAAATTTCCACTTCTCTCACTCTCCTCGTATCGGCAAAAGAGGAGGTGGTACAGGTTTTCTTATTACCCACAAATGGAAATTCTCTCCTCTTACACTTTTATCAAACACTGTCTCATTCGAATTCCATGCACTGACAATCACTGAACCGGTTAAATGTCATTTTCTTGTCATCTATCGCCCCCCATGTCAACTAGCTAGTCAACTAGATAACTTCGTCGAGGAATTCGATATGTTATCATCTCTCCCAGATGATGGTTGTCCTCTTGTTGTCCTCGGCGAATTCAACATTCACTTAGACCGACCATATGCCACTGAGTTTCTTGATCTCATCTCCAGCCTGGACCTCCATCTACTCCGCACCTCAGCTACCCACCGGGCTTGCAACCAGCTCGACCTCATCATGATGCGCTCATGTCTCTCTTCAGACATACACATCACTCCACTTCATGAATCAGACCACTTCTTCATACAGTTCTCTGTCTCTCTTCCACCACCTCCCATGATCATCAGTAAAACATCTCAGGTACGTCACAATCTTAGCGCTCTCTCTAACACTCTTTGCTGAATTGGTTACAGATGCCCTTCCTAGCATCAGTAACTTTTTAACCCTTGACACCAACACTGCATCAAGCACATTCTGCTACACCTTGCCTTCATGTCTTAATCAGGTCTGTCCAAAATCCACCAGGAAAACACACAGTTCTCCGTCCAGTCCCTGGCTCACGGAGACGCTTCGGAAGCAACGTACTTCTCTTCGTTCCGCCGAAAGAAAATGGCGTATGTCTGGTCTGTCTTCAGATTTAGAAACATACCAGTCCTCACTTGCCACTTTCTCAAAGGATGTAACTGCTGCTAAATCCTTGTTCTTCCAGTCCAAGGTAACATGCATCTCAGATGCCCGCACCTTATTCAGTACCTTCAACTCACTACTAACTCCTCCCTCTCCCCCTCCTAACACTTCTCTGTCAGCTGATGTCTTTGCAACCTTTTTTACAGAAAAGATTGAGGACAACAGCAAACTCTTTCATACTCACCATTTCCACAACACTACATCTCACACATCCAGCCATCCAACCCTCTCCTCCTTCTCCCCTGTCGCAGAATCTGACATCTGCAAAATTCTTCTTGCCAGTAACCCAACTACTTGCCCCCTTGATTCCATCCCATCCCACCTTCTTCAATCCATCGCCTCCTCCATCACACCAGCACTCACACACACATCATTAACACCTCTCTCACGTCTGGGACTTTTTCTAAATTGTTTCAAACAGGCCATAGTCAAACCCCTACTCAAAAAACTACGCTCAACCCAAATTTGGTCGAGAGCTACAGCCTGTTTCTCTTTTACCTTTCATGTCTAAAACACTTGAACAGGTGGTATCCACACAGGTCTCCAAATTTCTTTATTAGAATAATCTCCTTAATCCCAATCAGTCCGGTTTTAGATGTGGTCACTCCACGGAGAGTGCATTGCTCTCTGTGATTGACTGTGATTAAATCTGCCTAAGCCAAATCTCAATCCTCTGTCCTCATTTTGTTAGACCTTTCTGCAGCTTTTGATAAAGTAAATCATCAGATTCTACTGTCCACTCTATCTGAATTAAGCTTTTCTGATACGACACTTATATGGTTTCGATCTCACAGGAAGGACCTTCAAAGTGTCGTGGAATGGGGAGATCTCTACCTCTCACCAAGTACGCACTGGTGTGCCTCAGGGCTCTGTACTTGGTCCTCTCCTCTTCTCACTATACATGACATCACTGAGCACAGTCATCCAGGTGCATGGTTTCTCTTACCACTGCTATGCTGATGACACTGATCTGCTTCATCTGTCTTTTGCCCCTGACAACACCACCATCTCAAATCGGGTATCTGCCTGCCTCACCGACATATGTTTGGATGAAGGCCCGTCAACTCATAGAATAGAGCTTCTCATTATCCCAGCTAAACCCTCAATCCATCACGACCTGACCTTCCAAATTGATGGCTCCAAAATCTCCCCAACCGATTCAATCTACTTGCCGGTATCCCAGCTTCCACAATCAGACCTCTTCAACTAATTCAAAACTCTGCAGACCGACTTGTGTTTAACAAGCCCAACCGAACTCATGTCACTTACCACTACTCTGGCCTACAGAACCATTTCTAGATCTTCCCCCTCCTAACTTCACTCTATCTTTTAAAAATATACTCTGACTCGTTCACTTCGCTCCAGTGATGATTGCCACCTGGCGATTTCACCTCACCGAGGAGCTAATTCTTACTCCGTGGCGTTCACCACTGCAAAATGCTGGAACGTTCTTCTCAACTCTGTCCGTGAGGCAGAATCACTAAACAGTTTTAAGAAACTACTGAAGACGCATCTCTTTAACAAATACCTGTTGTAGAGAGAAAAAAAAAAAAACTTCTCATAATGTAGTATGGTTACAGGTGGAAATTTAAAAATGTAACTTAACATAACTTGGAATAATGTAAAAGTATACTTTGTTTTTGCAAAGATATTGGTTGACCACTGTGAGGATGGTTTAGGTAACCTAAAGGGTCGAAGGGGTTCAGACTCTCAAAACAAGTATAGAGTATAGATTGAAGGACATCCATAATAAGTATAGATTGAAGGACATCCATAATACTTTAATAAAAGCAGACTCCATAATAAAAAATATATATATATTTTCCAATAAGTTACACTTAAAGTAACCCGGCGGCATGGTGGCTTAGTGGTTAGCAGGTTCGCCTCTCAGCGCTAGGGATTCCCGGTTCGAATCCCCATCTGGGTGGAGTTTCCATGTTCTCCCCGTGTCCGCGTGGGTTTCCTCCGGGTTCTCCGGTTTCCTCCCAAAGTCTAAAAACATGGATCAAGTCAATTGAGTTCTCTAAATTGCCCCATGTAGAGTGTGTTTGTGTGTATGAGTGTGTGCCCAGCGATAGATTGGCGCCCTCTCCTGGGTGTGTCTGCCCAGCGCCCGAAACGTTCTTTCCTTGGATGGGCTTGGGGACCCTAATATAGGATAAAGCGGAAGATAATGAATGAATGAAAGGATGAAGTAACCCAAAAAATGCAAATATTACCCCGATTTTCAGTCTGATTTTGCCAGTTGGTGGGTGTTTCTTTGAAACTATTTATATGGTCACAGCCTCAGTGTAACAGCCAGACTAAACATAATATGTTCATGAGACAACCCTAGTGCCCCATGATCCAAACCTTTGTTTACAATATCCTATTTGAACTCATCCACTTAACAAGAAACAAGAGGTTAGTGTAGAATCCCCTGTAGTATAGCAGTTTGTATAGGCAGATTGCTTTGTGTAGCATAAAGCCACGACCTCACTTCTTGCTACAGCACAGACCTGAAACTTAATGCAGATCACAATCAACACCCAACTCACAAATTTTGCCAGATCCACTGGGTTTGGCTCTTTGGTCCAGCTGCAAATTGGCTTAATTTAAGAAAATTTTTACAGTGTCTGCAGTCATAAATTTTTGCAAGTTAATATGCTACAGAATTCCTTTTAATAGTAACTGTACCTTTTTTTTTAATTGAGTAATTATTCATCTTCAGCTGCTGCCTTAAAGATACTATAGTTTAGTTTTTCTCTTCATAGTTACTCACCTTATGTTAACAGGTAACATCATTGCATATTACCTTTATTTGTGACCTTTGTGCCTTTTGTAACAAAAAAAAGTCATAACAACTCAATCTTGCACACTGCACTCATTCATAACTCTTAATAACTTGCCACTTTGCACTGCATTTAGTTGCACACATAGAATCACATTGTGGACTTTAATAGTTTACTTAAACGGGCCGCATTAAAAGTCTTTTTATGATTGTCATATCTGTATGTTTTTTTTTTTTACCTTGTTTATTATTGTAATATAAGTTTTTTACTTATTTACTTTTACCTCAACTTATTCTTAATTTCAACTATCAGAGAATTGTAAGAAATTAAGAGAATACTTGTTGTGGCAGTCAAAGCAGTTCACTGTTAGCTGTAATGTGTATGTCAGGTTGGGAGGGCTGGGCCACTCCCCCCTGTCGCCCGTGTTTCAGGTTTGGCCGGCTAAGGCTTCCGTAGGTAGGGCCCCATCCCCTTGAACTGGGATTGGGTCCTACCTAATCACATGTGGCCTGCTGGCGGTATTTGAAGCACGCGTGTCCCGTGAGCGAGCAGGCCAGCATTTTTGCTTATGTACGTGCTCCGCGTGTACAGGTGTGTTACGTCGGGTGTCCGCGGTTGGTCTGTTTTAGTTGTTTTGTTTAGTTTATCCCGGTACGTTTCGCCGTGCCTTCAGCGGCGTTCCCGCTGTTTTATATAGGTGTTTTGCTCCCAGCACGTCCCGCCGTGCCTTCGGCGGTGTTCCCGCTGCCTTCAGTGAATAAACAGATATTTGTTTGCTTAGCTGGTCGCCTGGCTCGCTTCCTACTACCCGCACCGCGCTGCGCCGCCTTCTACGCGCCCCGATCGTGACATTAATGCTGACCTCTCATATCCCTGCGAAGTCCAGGATTCCTCATCCGGGTAAGCGCGCTGCTCTTCATTATTTCTCTGCGGTTGCGTTCCCCGGTTTTCGGTGCGCTCCCGCAGTTAGCGCCATTAGCCCGCCAGCCATCCTCCGGCTGCAGCTATCGGCTATTTTAACTCTGCGCTAGCCCCGCCATTAGTCGAGTCCCCGGCTGCAGCATCCCGGCTACATTAATCCAGCGCTAGCCCCGCCAATAGCCATTTCCCCTACTGCAGCAATCGGCTACGTTAGCTTGGCGCTAGCCCCGCCTTCTCATCTCTGCTGCAGTGCTCGCTCCCCAGAGGTTGGAGCAATGAGGGGAATCAACCGGGTCCCGGATTATGGGGAGATTGTGCGCCCTCTCTCAGCCCCAATTAAGCTCCCGGCACCCTGCGATAGGGTGGCTTTGAAGCCAATGCCGTATATTATCGGCTGCCGCAGGGTATTCGAACTGGTGACCAGTCGGGAGCTTTCGGAGCGAGAGTGGGTGATGTTCTACCTCTCCCGACTCCTGGGACCTGCGCTGAGGTGGGCCGAGGGCCTGGTGGTCTCAGGGGACGTCTGCCTCACCTCAGCGAGCCGGTTCGAGGCGGCGCTCTTAGCCCAGATCGCCCCG
Source organism: Corydoras maculifer (assembly GCA_019802435.1). Taxonomy (NCBI): domain Eukaryota; kingdom Metazoa; phylum Chordata; class Actinopteri; order Siluriformes; family Callichthyidae; genus Corydoras; species Corydoras maculifer. The sequence goes on from JAFMOD010000997.1 coordinate 64,286, forward strand.
GGTTCAGATGCCCACTCCGTCGGCGAGCACCTGGACGCGGTGAAGCGGCAACTTCCCCGCAGGCGAGTTAGGGATCCTCAGCGCGAGCTTCTGCTCGTCTCTGCGCGCGATCCTCCGTGCGAGCCTCCCTGCTCCACGGATCACCCGCTGCGCGAGTTCTTTCTCGCACTAGGGATCTGCCGCGCGACCCTCCATGCGAGCCTCCCGGGCTGTCAGCGAGCCACGGAACGCGGTATGCGAGCCGCTCTGCCCGCGTATTAAGCCGCGCTGTGCCGCCAGGGTCTCTCCGCTCGCCATCAGCAAGACCTCGACTGCCGCGAGCGGGTATCCGCCCGCCTTCTTTGAGCCGCCGCGCGAAGCTCCGCGTGTCTCTCCTCGCGGTTCTCCTCGCGATTCTCCCTGCGATGCTCCTCGGGTTTCTCCTCGCGGTTCTCCCCACGATGCTCCTTGGGTTTCTCCTCGCGGTCCTCCCCGCGATGCTCCTCGCGATTCTCCCCGCGATGCCTCTCGGGTTTCGCCTCACGGTTCTCCTTGCGATTCTCCTCCGGTTTCGCCTCGCGTTGCTCCTCACGTTGCACCTCACGTTGCTCCTCGTGATTCTCCTCGCGCTGCTCCTCGGGTTTCTCCTAGCGGTTCTCCTCGCGATTTTCCCCGCGATACTCCTCGGGTTCCTCGGGAACAACCGCCCTGCGACTCTGAGCCGCGCCGCGTCGCTAGGGCGTCCCCGCTCACCGTCAGCGAGACCCTGCTCGCCTCGAGCGTTTCTCCGCTCCACTTTGACGAACCGCCATTCTTCTTTGGCGCTCCGCCGTGCGCTGTGAGCGACCCACGCAGCGTGGTCCGCCCATCGCTCCAAGCTGAGCGGATGGCGCTTGTCACCCGGTTCAGCGCCACGAGCGGGCCGCCCCCTGATCCGTGCCGTGCCGCGAGCGACCCGCGTAGCGCCGCCTGCACGTTTTGCAGGGTTCAGGCCATCGAGCCGGTCAACGGTTGCCGTCCTGCGTCGGTCGCGTCCGGCCCCGAGCCGTCCGGGTTCTCATTAGGGTGCGTCCAGGGCTCGGTACCAGCCTCTGAAGACCAGGACTGTGTTTTGTGTCGTGTGGCCATGGTACTGGTTCTCTCCCTTTGTGTCCAGGTGGCAGTGAGGAGAGAGACTGAGAGCCGAGGCGTGGTGTCCAGCGCATCCTTAGGGGTGCAGTCCTGTGGTCCGAGGAGGAGCCTGGGGCCGTCTATTTCCCCCACTCGGGACCGTCTGGAGGGCTGTTCCACCCGCATGGGACTCTGGACCGGCTCCCTCCATGGGCCAAGACTGGGTCACCTGTGCGTCCACTCGGGTCACCTGTGCGTCCACTTGGGTCATCTCTGCATCCACTCGGGTCACCTGTGCGTTCACTCGGGTCACTTCTGCGTTCACTCGGTTCACCCCTGCGGTCGCGTGTACCCCGGTCTCTCCTGCGGCTGCGTTTGTTGCTTCGGTCCCTAGGCCCGTGGTTTCCTCTCCATATCCGAACCCGCTGTTTCTCGGGTCCCTGAGTTCACGTTCGGCTCTCCCGCACCGCAATCCGCATGGGGGTTGGGTCACCCTCGCGCTCACAAGGGGCCACAGCACCGCCGCGCACACATAGGGTCACGTCGCCCTTGGTCTTTCAAGGGGTTTGGGCGCATCTGGAACCACAGAGGTTCACGTCCTCCTCGTACCCACAAGGGGTCACGGCGCCCCCGCATCCTTAAGGGGTCTCGCCGCCCTCACAAAAGTCTCGCCACCCACACCCACCCAAGGAACCTCGCCGTCCACGCATTCTCATGGGGTTACGGCCATCCCGTACCCTCTTGGGGTCACGCCCCCCCACGCGCTCACAAAGGGTTACGCCGTTCCCGTACCCGCAAGAGGTTACGTCCCTCACGAGCTCTCCTGGGGTCAGGCCCCCCTCGCACTCTCAAGCGGTCACGGCGTCCCTGAATCCTCATAGGGTCCCGTCACCCTTGTGCCCACAAGGAGGAGCCACGCCACCGCACTCACAAGGGGTCGCGTCCCCTCGCACTCTCAAGCGGTCACGGTGTCCCCGCAGCCTCAAGGGGTCCCGTCACCCTCGTGCCCACAAGGAGGAGCCACGCCCCCGCACTCACAAGGGGTCGCGTCCCCCTCGCTCTCACAAGCGTTTGCGGCACTCCCGCATCCTCAAGGGGTACCGTCCCCCTCGCACTCACAAGGGGTCACGTCGCCCCCGCAACCACAAGGGGTCACGCCACCCACGCTGCTCACGGCGCCGCCGCTCTCCCGGTCACGTCGTCCCCGCACCCTCTAGGGGTCTCTTCGCGGTCCTCGAGCCCCCTTTTGTTTTTTTTCGCATCCCCCGGGTGCCTTTACCCCCCGGTTGTTTTGGGGGGGCGATATGTCAGGTTGGGAGGGCTGGGCCACTCCCCCCTGTCGCCCGTGTTTCGGGTTTGGCTGGCTAGGGATTCCGTAAGTGGGGCCCCATCCCCTTGAACTGGGATTGGGTCCTACCTAATTACATGTGGCCTGCTGGCGGTATTTGAAGCACGCGTGTCCCGTGAGCGAGCAGGCCAGCATTTTTGCTTATGTACGTGCTCCGCGTGTACAGGTGTGTTACGTTGGGTGTCCGCGGTTGGTTTGTTTTAGTTGTTTTGTTTAGTTTATCCCGGGAGTTTCGCCGTGACTTTAGCGGCGTTCCCGCTGTTGTATATAGGTATTTTGCTCCCGGCACGTCCCGCCGTGCCTTCAGCGGCATTCCCGCTGCCTTCAGTGAATGAACAGATATTTGTTTGCTTACCTGGTCACCTGGCTCGCTTCCTACTACCCGCACCGCGCTGCGCCGCCTTCTACGGACAGCGCGCCCCGATCGTGACAGTGTATAAATATGCATGTGAAAAATAAACTTTTATTTGATACACCTTAGCACACCAACTTTTATTCATTTCATAAAGTAAATTATTTGAAAATTATTGCAGCTTTTCCTAATGATTACATTTTTATATTGTGGACATTTTGTGGACATTTTTATATCACAATTAAATTTTTTTAACTTATAAAAAATAAAAACACTTTAAATGTAAAGCGAACAGGCATTTTACAAAATGGGCTTACCTGATTGGCAGTGTTGATATCAACACCATTTTTGATGTGATCAAGAGCCTTTTCAAGGTTACCCGATCGAGCAGCACGTAGGAAACTAGTAGCAGCATCAGTCTGAAAACCAATGTATGAAACAAGAGTTAGAATTAAAGGTAAAATTATGAATAAAATAATATTTTGTGCCGGAATTAACTGTTAAATACAAGATAGCATACTACTAGGTAGAGTGAAATTACTGCAATTACTTCAAATTCTCGCCTGCACAGAGATCACTATCTTTTGAATTCTAGACTGATGTTACTCAGTTAACTGTTGGTGGCCATTTTGTATATTTAAGCATATGTTTCATTTACATTACATTTACATTTGGTCATTTAGCAGACGCTTTTATCCAAAGCGACTTACAAGGTGAGCACAGGGTTAATCACAACATCCTTGGAGCAATGAGGGCTAAGGGCCTTGATTAAGGACCCACATTGGTAACTTAAGTGGACCTGGGATTTGAACCCCCAACCTTCAGATTGGATCAAATTCTCTATGTTAGGTCAGCGTATTTACGCCCTTTGATTGGATAGTCAGAGAGAGTGAAATTACTGCCTCAGCAAAGTAAAACTTATGCCAGAAATACAACTCGACTTTCAGTATGGATAGCAATAGAAGAGGACTACTCGATGGACTAAATTAACTCTTTGATGAAAAAAATGAGGATGGATTTTATGTACAAATAATCAGGATTTGATCAGTACTTTTGGTGAGTGTTATTTTCCTTAATAATGATGCAATTTTATTGGTTATTGCAGCCTCTCTTTGCACAAACATCTTTGAATTAGATTTTATTACATTTATGCAAAAATAATAAACAAATATTTTTCTTCAAGTTTATTCAAGTATTCATATTTTATTCAAGTTTTTATTATGTTTATTAAATATAATAAAAAGAACTTTTCTAACGATTATTTGTCGAACGTGGTTGAGTTCGGCATACACACACTTTCTACCCGTTAAATGTGAGGTAAGGGGTAATTTCGGATCATTATATAATAACCTATTTAAAAAATATATAAAAATATAGCACACTATAACCCCCTCAACTGCTGCATTATTTATGCAACATTTACCTCTAGGTTTTAAATCCAATCTGAAGTTTCCATGTTCTCCCTGTGTCCATGTGGGTTTCCTGGTTTTAAGTTTTTTGAGTTTTTTTCCGGTTTCCTCCCACAGTCCAAAGACATTATGTAGAGTGTGTTTGTCTGGGTTGAGTGTGTCCAGCAATAGATTGTCGCCCTGTCCTGTCCTGTGTATCTGTACAGCGCCTAAAATGTTCTGCCCTGAATGAGCACGGGGTCTCTCAAACATACTGTATATGGGGCAATTTGGAGCATTCAATTTTACCTTGATCCATGTTTTTGGACTGTGGGAGGAGACCGGAGAACCTGGAGGAAACCCACGCGGACACTGCAAGAACATGGAAACTCCACCCAGATTGAGATTCAAACCAGGAACAGGCGAACATGCCAAACCTCTAAGCGACCATGCTTAAAAAAAAAAAAAAGGTCACAAAATATTTAGTTTTTTATTTTTCAAGCTTTGATTAAGGCATGCAGTATATTAAGGACATCAGCTGACCTCAATTTTTCATCACTAGGTTGCCAAACTTATACCAGATCAACTGCAGCAACCACAGATCATAGCTTTTGGCCAGTCACGGTTTTAAACCTGAGCAACACATCTCAAAGAAGTAGGGACAGGGGCAACAAATGGCAAGTAAAATAATTGGAAAAACAAAACAAAATTAAAACAACTGGAGGAGCATTTTACAACTGAGGTTAATTTACAACTGGTCAGTGACGACTGAGTATAAAATCCTGTCAGATGTAAATATTGTCATTGTTACCAATCTGTGATAATCTGTGTCTAAAAAATGTGAAACAATTCATGAACATGAAATTTTAAGGGAAGATCCCACCATTAACAGTCTACAATGTCATCTAAATATTCATAAAATCAGTAAAATATTTTGTGCACAATAATGAATGCTGGTAATTTTCAGGCCCTAAGATGGCACTGCATTTAAAACAGACATAAATGTATCGAAAATCACTGGATGGGCTTGGGAACACTTTCAGAAATCAATGTTTCAATTTTACCGTGCCCATAAATCCATAAATACAAGTTGAAGCTGTATAATTGCTTCATATAAAATCTATATCCATTCATTCATTATCTCCCGCTTATTGTCTATAAGGGTCGCGGTGGGGTTCCCCATGCCCATCCAGGGGAGAATGTCTCGGGCGCTGGGCAGATGGACCCAGGACAGGGCGCCAATCCATCGCTGGGTACACACTCACTCACACAGGCACACTCTATATGGGGCAATTTTGAGAATTCAATTAACTTAATCCGTAAACACGGGGAGAACATGGAAACTCCATCCAGATGGGGATTCGAACCGGGAATCCCTAGCGCTGAGAGGCGAACGTGCTAACCACTAAGCCACCGTGCCGCCCTCTATATAAATTTATTAACTTATATTTACTGCCATCTTCTCTAGGCCAAGGCTCATTTGTAATGGTCTGAGGCAAACTATGGAAAACTGTTCTGTGGTCAGATAAAGCAAAATTTTGAATAATTTTTTGAAATAAATTAATGTGTTGTCCTGTGGACTGAAAAGGAGAAGGCCCATCAAGATTATCATCAGCAGACAGTTTAAAAGCCTGCATTTCGTACTATACGGGGTTGCATTGGTTATGGTGTGAGCAGCTTTAACGTATGGAAAGGCACCACTGCTAATAAGTACATTGCACATTTAGAGCAACCTTTCCTCAAACTCAGACAACATCTTCTTAAGGAAAAGCCTTGCATATTTCAAATGACAATGTTAAACCATATACTGCATTTATAATAAAAGTATGGCTTCATAGTCGAATTGCTAAACTGGGTAGCCTACAGACTTTATGAATTAAAAACACCTGCAATTGAAAAGTCCTTGGACTGTTGAGCAGCTAGAATCCTGCATCGGACAAGAATGGGACAATATTCCTTCACAAAACTCCACATATCCCTGACATTTGCAGACATTTGTAAGAAGAGGGAATTCTTCACAATGGGTTACATGCCTTAATTTTCATCAAGTTTTTAGATGTGTTGCTGCCATCAATTTCTAAAAAACTAATTATTATGAGTTCATTATTATTATTGTCATTGATAAATTATTTGCTATAATAATAATTGCTCATTATCTTGAGATACTTAGTCATTATTTTGAGATACCAAGTCATAATTTTGAGATAAAAAATTCATTATTTCAAGATACCAAGTCAATATTTTGAGATACTAAGTCATTATTTTGAGAAGAGCACGATTAACATGTGTACACTGCTAACTAATAATAAATCGTAGTGGGCCTGATGTTATTATATGGCTTTAGTGAAGATCTGCTGCAGCTGTGTGTCTTGTCACATAACCATCCCTACATGTATAATAGCCCTTTCTTTCTGTGTTCAGTGTTGGATCTTGCTTTTTCTTGCTGTTCCACGGCGCGGCAATGCAATGCCAGCTTTGGACATTGTCCTTTCTGGCCATGGCATCAGCATTTCGTGACAGTCTTTATATTTTGTTGATATTATTGTTTTATAGTTGTGAATTATTTTGGCTCATCATTGTGGGTTATTCCTTAAAATGAAAAGCTTGGTACAGTAATCCCTTACCTGGCAATAGGTGACTGGAAAGCAAAGACATTAAATTAATTCTATTATTTATATATTTTAAAGGCTATATAAACCCTTCCCACTTTATTAACCTTTACCACACTCTTATATACACATCATATGCTCTTAAACACTTTCTACACTCTTAAACCTATGTAATATTAACAACATAGGTCTATGTAGCGCAAAATTCCTCAGCATAACAAGTATTTTAAAATAATGACTTAGTATCTTAAAATAGTTACTTAGTAACTCAAAATAATGACTTAGTATGTCTTTTTTATTATTTTTTTTTTTGTGGCAGGAATGGGCTTCCATAAACATTTTCCATGAAATTATTTTTTTAATAGTTTTTAAATCTCTTGTTTATACTCTAGTTTCAATAAGATATTTAATATTTTAAAATAAATCATTGTAAAATGTTTATAATTACATTTAACATAGTGTCTCAAAGGTTTTTGAATTTGGGTTATGGACCAAAAAATTTCCAAATTGCCAAAACATCTCAAGCTGCAGAGAGATTTCTTTTAAAGTCAATGAATGAATTCTATACTATAAAATATAAATTATATCATATCTGAAAAGTTTATATACTGTATATAAAAATATGAACATGAACTAAAATCAACAAAACAGAATATGATTTTGTCAGGCCGCAAAACATATGGCTTTAATAAAGCAAAATAAGATATTTACTAATAAAAAAAGAAGTGCAAATAGCTGTAGCTATTTGATACACCTTTTTGAACTGCTTATAAGAGCCTAATTGAAGAACAAAAAAAATATATGGGCATTAAAACATTAAGGAACAGTTGTGGCAAAGAAAACATTCCATTCACAGTCCCACCAAGTACTATGACTAAAATGCTCCTGAGTAAAACATATAATACACCTCTGGTATAGCCAAATATTAGTTACATATAATGAGTGGCCAATTTATTAGATACACTCCAGTTAAGTGCCAAAATATTAGATACACCTCATTATATGCAACTTATGACTGGACTATTAGACAGAATATTAGATACATGTAATGAGTGATACAAATATTAAATACAACTCATGTCTGGTCAAAATAACAGATACAGCTAATGAGTGACCAAAACATATATATAGATAAAATTTCAGCTACAGCTTAGGTGTAGCAACAATATTGGACACAGCTTAGATCTGACCAAAATATTAGGTACAGCTAAATGAGAGGGCAAAATATTAGATCACTCTGATGTCTGGGGAGGGGTTCATCATGCCCATCTAGAGGAGAAAATTGGGCACACTCACTCACACTATATATACCATGTTTTTTACTGTGGAAATCCTACCCAGATCGGGATTTAAACCTGATTCCTCAGCGCTGAGAAGCGCTGTGGACAGCCAGCATATGTGCTTGAAAGTTTATGGATGCCCAGCTATATGTTCACAAATGTATGAGGATGCCCAGCCACATGTACAGGATTTGTGCATATGTATGTGTGTGCCCGGGAACATGGGTCCAGAAGCAAAAGCAAACTTTCAAAGATTGTTAATGAACTTTACCGTATCTACTCATTTCTTTGCAATTTTAATAAAGTGTACGATTTATATTTTTATATATCTTCCGCTTTATCCTATATTAGGGTTGTGGGGGGGTTCCCCACGACCATCCAGGGGAGAACGTTTTGGGCGCTGGACAACCAGGACAGGGCGCCAATCTATCGGTGGGCAGACACTCACTCACACAGACACGCACACAAACACACTCTATATGCGGCAATTTGGAGAACTCAATTGACTTGACCCACGTTTTTGGACTGGAAGGAAACCCACACGGACACGGGGAGAACATGAAAACTCCACCCAGATGGGGATTCGAACCGGGAGTCCCTAGTGCTGAGAGGCGAACGTGCTAACCACTAAGCCTAATAATAAATTAAAATAAGAAAATAAATAATTGAATAAGGCGGCACGGTGGCTTAGTGGTTAGCACGTTCACCTCTCAGCACTATGGATTCCCGGTTCGAATCCCCATCTGGGTGGAGTTTCCATGTTCTCCCCGTGTCTGCGTGGGTTTCCTCCGGGTTCTCCGGTTTCCTCCCACAGTCCAAAAACATGGAACAAGTTAATTGAATTCTCAAAATTGACCCATATAGAGTGTGTGTGTGTGTCTGTGTGAGTGAGTGTGTGCCCAGCGATGGATTGGCGCCCTGTCCTGGGTCTATCTGCCCAGCGCCCGAGATGTTCTCCCCTGGATGGGCATGGGGAACCCCACCGCGACCCTAATAGAGGATAAGCGGAAGATAATGAATGAATGAATAATTGAATATGATTTAATAATAAATAAAAATGAAGAAGAGGAATAAAATAATCTAAAACTTCAAAAGTAATTAATATGACCCTGTAAAATACAAATATTTACATATATCTAGTGACTGATAAATTACATTTAACATACATTTATGTAAAAATAAGGACTACTTAAAATATGTATTTAGTCAGGAAAGCTCGTGGAATGTGTTTAAAGTCAAACACATATTTGCAAATACTTAATAATACTTAATACTTAATTTTTATTAATACTTAATGAAAATAAAAGTATTTGTTAACCATTATTAAACATATTTTTAAACCCATTTTATAAAAAGAAATCTAAAGTCAGATTTTGAATAACAAATGAGGTGCAATCAGGCTAATGAATTTTAGTTATAACTAACACATTCAAAAATATAAAATAAATCATAATTGAAGATTAAAAAACAAGAAAACAACCTTAATGTTACTTACTCTCAAAACTTTTCCCAGCATGTCTAATCACGTTCCTTTTTTCTTGGGTTATTTCTATTTCTTTTGTTTTATTATTATAACTGTAATCTGCTGTCTACATATGGATTCATCAGTCTGTGTACAAGTTTGTTATTATACCCCAACTGACATGCAGAAAATATTTTTTATCAGAACTTGTAGCGGGTGGGTGGATGTTTGGGTGTGGTTCATGCTAACTTATGGGTGGAAAGGGTTGTTGATTGCAGCCATAAACTTTATCTCTAACAAAAAGCAACTGATATCAACACATATTTTCTTTAGTTTATTTTTTATGTGTTTAAATGTTGATGTTTAAACATTTCACGTAACAATATAAGTAAGACTTTTAAAGTGCACATTTTAAAAGTATTTAATTTTATATTATAACTTTTTGTATGTTTATGCCTAGTGTTTAAACTGCCCCAGAGTTTTCAAAATTTAAATGTATGATCCCAGTTTTCTGGGGGGTGAAGTTCACTTCAGGAAACTAAAAACTACCCAATGTTGGTAGCTACCTTATAACAGGCACACAGTTGTCTTCTTAAAGTTAAAAATGAGTTGGGGTAAGCCTTTAAAATCATCAGTTTAAATAATTGAAATTGCATCTCATTGTAGATGTAAGCCATCTGTAAGCCATATGTTAAAAACTGTATCAGATTATTTCTCCACTCAGTACAGTTATAGGTGCATTGAAGAAAAACTAAATGTATGTTAACAGGAACAAATTAATTGTGATAAATAAATGCTGCAAAGCAACTCTGAGAATTAATAACCTTGTAGTAAAGTGGCCTGGTAGTGTCCATGATTAATATATTCTTGCCAATTCAGTTCTGATTAACCGTCAATTTAACTAGGTACACATCTAATAGGTGGTTACTCGGTTAATGTTTTTGCTATAATAGAGCTTTATCCACTTTTGTCATTATTTTTTTTTGTTTATTATTACATATCTATCCATTATCTTCCGCTTTATCCTCTACTAGGTTCGCGGGTGGGGGGGGGGGTCCCCATGCCCATCCAAGGGAGCACGTTTCGGGCACTGGGCAGATACACCCAGGACAGGGTGCCAATCTATTGCTGGGCATATTATTAAATATTCTTTATATATTTACAGGAATATTCAGGCAACAATGCTATATAGTAATTGTCATGTTTTAAAATTTTTCAGGTGACAGTGGCTTCCCTACAAACATATAACACTAGTATTGTGTCATTTAATGGAGACAAAAAAG
>JAFMOD010000997.1:75123-115457 GCA_019802435.1 Corydoras maculifer
CGCTGGGCAGATAGACCCAGGACAGGGCGCCAATCCATCGCTGGGCACACACTCACTCACACAGACACACTCTATATGGGGCAATTTGGAGAATTCAATTGACTTGATCCATGTTTTTGGACTGTGGGAGGAAACCGGAGAACCCGGAGGAAACCCACGCAGACACGGGGAGAACATGGAAACTCCACCCAGATGGGGATTCGAACCGGGAATCACTAGCGCTGAGAGGCGAACGTGCTAACCACTAAGCCACCGTGCCGCCCCCAATAATTATTTTAAACACTGTAATTTATACAAAATAGCAATGTCTTATCAAACAAAACAGAGTAAGCCTGTAAGACATGTAGGCAACCAGGTAAGCGTACAAGAGTATTTGTTTGAAGAACCAGGCAAAAAAACTAAGGATCAGGCAATGCGTAATCATCAATGCTGGTCCGCTGAATGAAACAGTGAGAATAAATAACAAAAAAAGCCCACATGACCTAAATAGGAAAACCAATGGAACAAAGCAGTTAATTAACTTAAAGAAGGCTTACTCTGGCTTACTCTGTTTTAATAATTAAAAGAACCAAGGAGGTAATTAACGGAACCAGGAATGAAACAAATGGTAAGAAGTGAAACACACTCTTTACACATACTGCTAACTACAGGGGTTTCAGTCATGAAAAGTGGGCCATAAGTTAATAAATAAATCAGTAAATAAATATAAGTTAATAAATTTATATGGAGGGCGGCACGGTGGCTTAGTGGTTAGCACGTTCGCCTCTCAGCACTAGGGATTCCAGGTTCGAATCCCCATCTGGATGGAGTTTCCATGTTCTCCCCGTGTCTGCGTGGGTTTCCTCCGGGTTCTCCGGTTTCCTCCCACAGTCCACATAAAGCGGGAGATAATGAATGAAATTTATATGGTGAGCAACAAACATCATTATTGTTTATCACATCACAGATGTTTGTCATCTGGTATCCGAAAAAGTTAATCTCACTGATCATTTTATCAAAGATATCATGTGTTCTAGGTACCAGTACAAATGGCAATACAAATGCTTCATTTACGATTTAATTGTAAATATACTAATCTGTTAATATAAACAATTTATTAATTAATCTTTTAGACTAAGCTAAAAAAATGCCCATTTACATAAGCATTTTAATTAAAAAAAGAGCAAAAGTATCCCATGGGGCCTCCTACCAATTAACCAATATCAAACCTTCCATTTATTTGAAGACAAGTAATTTCCCACATATTAACCTTCATTTTTAAACTTAAAATATTACAAAATAGAACTCAACTTGTTTTGATGTGATATTTATTAGTTTCTTCTGACAGGATCTTATTTCTGGTTTTATTGAATTTCAGCATGAGATACTGTACATCTTGCTATCTTACTGTACTGAGTCTGGCCTACAGGACAATTTCTGGATCTGCCCCCTCTTACCTTCAATCTATATTTCCAAAATACATTCCAACTCATTAATGTCGCTCTAGTAATGAATGTTGCTTGGTGATTCAACCTCACTGTGGTGCTAATTCTCACTCTGTATCGTTCACCACTGCTAAATGGTTAAACGATCTTCCCAACTCTGTCCGTAAAGCTGACTCACTTAGCATCTTTAACAAAAGATGAAAATACATCATCTCCACAAACACTCCATATAAAAATATAAAAATAATAATAAGCCAGATTGGATAATAGTATACTACAGTATAGCTTCTTTCTTTTTAACTTGTGTTTTTCTCTCATTTGTTAGTCACTTTTTGATCAAAACGTCTACTAAATGACTAAATGGAAATGGAAAATGAATGCTTATTGATCCAGCCCTGACACCTGCTGCACCGACTGTGCCGAGACACTGGGAGGAGCTCTTGCTCCTTTTAGCTATTTAAAATTAGTTTTGCATAATGGACAAGAGCTCAACTGGGCAAATCAGTGGTGAGAAAGCATCATGGACAGCCTTTGACTTTCATGGTGACTGACCACCGTGTGTGCTACTTGGGCAGAACACAGTAATAGTACTGTAGTTGTGCATTGTAACAATATCTGTGAGAGGGGAGAGCTGAATACGGACATGCCCCTCAAAGAAACTTTCACTGACATTTAGGTGCTGCTACCAATAATTGGCTTTAGATACATCCACAGGTGGATTGAATCACAGGTGCATCTAAGCCAAAATATTGGATAAAGTACAGGGCTATGAAGATACATTTTTCTGATGTCATATTACATATGAACCACAATGGATGCAGTTGTTTTAACTTAACTTTAACATTGTCTTTATAAATGTTTACATTAACTCTAGTAATTAATACACCAGATAGGACTTTAATGGATACTTTTAATCATATTAGCTTAGGTTTATCAAACCTTCATAAATACATATAAAGCGACATGGAATTTAATTTTGCTAAAGAAATACGGTATAAAATAATTTTACTATTTAATGGAAACGATTTTGGATGCTCTAAAAGACCTTTTTGGTCAACTTGCTTCATGCTACTGATAAATAAAACGAAAAAAATAATAAAACTATGTTATATATTCAAATAAAATAATAATTGTGCTTAATGGCCACAAATCTTTAAAGTTGGGTCTGCTGTAAGGAGGTGGATAGCTGCATTGAAAAGAATCCCACAGTTAAGTATATTAGCATTGTGGAACTGTTTAAGTGCCCTGGAAACCTCATTATGTTGCATTAAATGTTTATCAAACCCTCTTAAATGGGGGGGGGGATTTTAGGCGCTGAGCAGATACACCCAATCTATCGCTGGCCATACTCACTCACACAGACACACACACACAAACACACTCTATGAGGAAATTTAGGCTATTCAATTTATCTTGAATCCATGTTTTAAGACTGTGAAAAGAAACCGAAGAACCCAGAGGAAACCCATGAGGACACAGGGAGAACGTGGAAAATCCACTCAGACTGAGATTCGAACTTGGATCCCCAGCGACGAGAGGTGAATGTGCTATGTGACTTGTAACTTTTTAAAATATTTTCTTTTAAACTACATAGAAAATGTACATTTCACTAAAAGTAAAGTAGTAAAAGAAATGTACGGTTAATCATTACCATAACTTCAGTTTAGTTAAATGGGTGCCAATTAAATGTAAAAAAATAATTAATATACAGTTGAATAAATAATTCATAAATAGTTTTACAGTATCTTTTTGTCACATAAACTGGAATAACCACACACATGTGTAAATATGCAAAGAGACTGGATATTCAATCAATATTAGATGGTTAGATGAATGGATTTATACATTATTAAAGACAGATTAAAAAGACATGCAGAAATAACATTTCATTAGCATTAAGAAATATATACTAAAATCACATTATCATACAAAAGAATTGCAACAAATAATAAAGCAAATGAATGAAAAGGGTTAAAGGTGGAGAAAAAGCATCAATGACTAGTTTAATGCAGACAAGTGCATGGCTTGCTCAAACACTGCAGTGCTCCTGAAATAACAAGAATCACAGCCAAATCAACCACAAAATTCCCAGCACTGAGGAAATTTGCAAGCTGCCAGGTGAAATGGGTAAGATGGAAAAATGTTTTAGTATTTCTTGTTTTTATTAATTTTGTTGCCCCATACTTTACTGTCTTGTGTGGCTGAGAGTGCAATAGTCTGTTTCAAATGCAGTGATCAAAATCAAAATACATCTTAATACACCTTAAACACCTATTACTTGCTTTTTATTCTTACTCCATCCATCTCTCACCTTCTCTTACCTTTCGTTTTTTGTCCCGTGAACGGCTCCTCTTCTTCACTCTCTCTTCCTCCTTCTCTTTCCTTTCTTGTTCAGCAAGAGCCTCTAAATCTTTGTTTTTTCGAAGATGCTTGGCAGCTTGGGCCATGACTAAGGTCCCTGGATGTTGGGTCTGGAATGGTGTGTAAGCCTTTGTATAATACCAGTTTACTTGCAGTGGCCAAATTAGTCTGTCAATCTCCTACTTTCCTTTTCTTTATTACCTGCTTTATTCCTTTCTCTGCCTCCCACCCTTGGAAACGCTCTGCAAGCTGTGCTGCAGGGCTTGTTGGACAGGCACAAGTTGTTTAGTGGGTGCAATGCTGCCGCAACACAATGCACCACTCTCCATATTCCCTTCCTAGCCCCCCACTTTCTCTTTTCAAACCTCTTACGCTTACATTTTCTCAGTCTGCTCTCTCTCTCTCACACACACACACACACACACACACGAAAAGGATGAAGGAATTTAGGATTTTAGGAATTATTTACAGACTTGAGCTAGATTTTGTGATTCAAATCTTTCTGTAAAAACCTGTCCGTTAGACTATTGATCTTTTGTAACATGATGCAGCAAGCACTTTTCTGAGTGGCTTGCTTTGCGCTGAAAAAAAAAAACCTTCCACACTCCTGTTGTAATGCTTGAGTCCTTACTCATCACATACAATTATCACCCACCAGAAATGTAGTTATCCTCTATGTTAAAGCAGTGGATGTAGTGAATCCACTATTCTGTGCCTAAGTGTAGTATGCATTTGTATGTGTGTGCAATACAAAAAGTGTGAGTTTAATTAAAAAATTACTGTTATTTTTTGTACAGCAGCTTTTTCCTGCAAAGGACATGCAAATAGAAATATGTTTTAGAAAATAGAAAAACATTTTATACTTTAAATAACATTTGATCGTATACGCAAAAAGAATCAATCTAATCAGTCAAAAAAAAAAGTCAAATTAAAGTACTTTGTCAATGCTACAATATGTACAGAACATATCGAGGATTGAACTTACCTCTCAGAAACCCAGAGTAACATTCATTCACTTATTATCTACCGCTCAATTTCCTACTGAGGTCAAGAGGGGAGGAGGTCCCTATGCCCATCCAGGGGAAAACATTTCGTGCGCTGGCCAAATATCCCCAGGACAGGGCGCCAATCGTCGTTCGTTACACTCAATTACACAGACATACATGTTATATGGAGCAATTTAGAGCATTTAAATTACCTTGAATCCATGTTTTTGGACTGTAGGAGGAAACTAGAGAACACAAATATAGTTTTTGATTGTATAACACAGAAGTTGTGAGATCATAACGCATTTGACGCTTACACGTGTCACTAGCTCAACCGGAACCGGAGAACCGAGAGGAAACTCATGCAGACACGGGGAGAACCTGGAAACTCCACCCAAATTGGGATTCAAAACAGGAATCCCTAGCACTGAGAGGCGAACGTGCTAAACACAAAGCCTGTAAGGCAAATAACACACAAATCGTGTGACACAATGAAATGATAATGAAATTCTTTGCCATTATTTTAACATTCGATTATTGATTTTTTTCTATTTGTTGTTGCAGCCCTAGGGTATTTCCTCAAGCCAAATCATGACAAACTGCATATCCTTGTAATTGGTTACTTATTGGCTTTCGATAGCTGGTGGCAGCTTCTTACTGGTTTGCTAAACAAGATGGGCAATCAGGGCTGGACCTAATAAAAAGCATCACAGGGTCCTACATAGCTAACTCTAAGTCAAATTCAGTTAATACCTAAATACACACAATTATCAGGAAAAATATGATTATACAAGTAAACTAAAATGTGTGCCATTAAAAGCTACAATTTTAGGCACATTTCACATTTTGCACAAAAGCCTATATTTTATGCAATAAATCTGAATAGAATTGTTTTAGTACTTACAAAGGTTGATGGAACAAGATTTATCCTATGTTATGGTTACATAATGCAATAAATGTTTATGACAAACACAAAAATAAAATATGCTGATTAAACATTACAAAACTGAGTAAAGCATGCATCAGTGTTTGCACAAGGAGTTAATAAATTACTACAACTTTAACCAGGGCTTGTCTTAATTTTACTAACTTATAATGTGTATTTAAAAACAATAGAAAACGGAAAAGAAATTGTTGCCAACATCAGCCACGTTAAAGCAATTTACAACAAAAGTTGTCTTTAACAAGTTTATCAAATAAATGATTTTTTAAAACATGTCAAACAATTACACAAATGCAAATATTGTAATTTATTAATATATTGATATTATAGTAGCATTAAAACAATGTAGCCCAAGTTCATTAATCCCCCATTTCTTTATCAGTCTTAGATTCTTGCCTCTTCCAGACCTGAAAGGTAGAAATGATCATCAAATAACCTTCACTTTAAGTAAACAGTTGGCAGGTAATTTCTCAGAAGTTTAGAAACAAACCTGTATATATGCTTCTGAAAGTGTGATCATTTGTGGCAAAATATCTGTCACTTGCAAGTCTTGAAGCTCGTACCATTTTCCTGTTCCCTATGGCCAGAGAAAGTAAGAAATTTAACCCATTTCCTGCTATTAAAAAATACAAATCGAGAAATATTTAAATCGTACTACTTACATGATGCAGTACATGAATTCGATAAGACCCCTCTGAGGGTTTTCCATCATGCACAATGTTGGCGACTAAGTCGTAAGTAGTGACTTTTTCAGAAACCTGGGCCTCTTCTGTAAGGTATTCACGCAAGTCAACGCTCCTGTTAAAAAGTATTATAATAATTTAAAGTTTAAGTCTTACACAATTCTAACCATCATCATCAGGAATTCAAGAGGTATTTGTAAAATTTTACAAAACTTTACGATTAATTACCAAATTACTAATATTCAAACCACATAAATAGTGAAAAACTCACGTGATTGGGAAATTAACAATGGTAGGGTTCTTTTCAACAAAGAAGTTGTTTTTGGTAAATCGCTTAATGTAGAAGATAAGGTATGGAGGAAGTCTTGTGAGCTGAAACCGTTTAAGAAAGTTTTCCTTGTAGGTTTTGTACTCCTGCAGTAGATAGTTAAAAGATTAGGAATAATAGAAAAACTTTCATCAGCTGTCTCTTAATAGCAGGCAAAGTTTGACAACATACTTAATTTTTTTTTCTGGTAAAACATAAATGTATATATACTAAATTACATTGTAACTACAATGAAATGAGCAATAAAGCAACCTATATGTGCAGCACATTTTGTGATAATGTTGGAAATAAAACAGTACCAATTACATTTCAGCATCATTGGTTGCTATATTTACATATTTCTGACTATGCCTCCGAAAGGCCTAAAGGCCTAGTAACATTAAATACGCATCAATCAAACCAATTGTGTCACCCAATCAGATTTTCAATTGGCAACACAGTGCCTTCTAACATGCAATAAAATGTAATTTATATCCACCTCACTGTCTAAAAAGTTGGGTATAAATTAACTTACCTCAAGTGTACAATATTTTATTGTGAAAGCACATCATCCTATATTTATTGTTTCTTATAAAACGGGTAGTTCCAGTCCTTAAATCTAATTGGTTAAGCCAATTATTCAGCAGGGATATTATTGACAATAATGCATACCTCTGACCTTTCCATATTCTTATATTACTGCATGATTTCAAGGTTGTGCATTATTGTGAATAAATCAAGGGAAAGAGGTGTAACTGTACTCCACTATGCTTCCCGTCTAAGAACACCTCTTTCCCGTGAAATATTCACAATAATGCAAGCCATCTCGTGCCATATTGCTTTATTAATTTTAAATGCACAGATCATTATCCAAAATATTAATAATCACAAATTTCTTAATTAAAAAATATGCATATTCAACATTTGACCCTAAAGACCTAGGTTACCTTAAATAATAAAAAAGTAGATCCAAAATTAAAATGATTTTAATATACACAAATTGTATTTTATATTACAATAGTATGTATATATATATATATATATATATATATATATATATATATATATATATATATATATATATATATATATAAAATACATATACATATATTTAAAACAACAAAAATGTGCTTATATGTAACTGTTATGAATATACCTTCTCTGTGATTCCATTGAACTTTGCCAGAATGTTGAAGAGAGGGACCTGAGGGATAATGAGCTGCTCTTTCTCATCTTTATAAAGGGGTGCTGTGGGTAGATCAAGGGTAAGATACAGAAAAGTGGACTCCATCATCTCTTCCTTGTACTCCTTTTTCTGAAGTAGTACCTCTTTTTCCTCTGCGGGCTGTAGGAAACATAATAAGGGAGTTTGATAGTTGGTAAAATTTTATGTCTAACATCATGACTTTTTTGTAAGATCTGTGTAAACCTCAAAGATTTAAAATCATAAAGCAGTTTCAATTAACTATGGCCCAAGCATTTCTCTTCCCCTTGTTGTTCTTCCTTAGAAGTGGTTTCTTTGCAGCTATTCCAGCATGAAGTTCAGATTTACAGTTTTCACTAAACAGTTGATGTTATGACGTGTGCTACTTGAACTCTGTAAAGCATTTAGATAGGCTTTTATCTGGAGGGCTGTTAAATTGCAGTTTCTGAGGCTAGTAACACTGATGAACTTATCCTGTGGTAACTCTTGGTCTTCCTTTCCTGGCTCAATCCTGATTGGAGGCATTTAGATCATAATGTTTGATAGTTTTTCCGACTGCAGAGGGTACTTTCAAATTTCTTGAAATTTGTCAAATTGACTGACCTTTATTTCTTGAGGTAATGATGGACTGTAGCTTTTTCCTTTCCAGGTTGATTAGCATAAAATATTAATTATATATGGCTATTAACAAAATACCACTACAAAATACCATTTACACTGTTACACAAGCTGTACACAACATTATATTGTATCAAAGTATATCTTCAGTGCTGTCACATGAAAAGATAATATTTACAAAAATGTGAGGGGTGTACTCAGTTTGGTGAGATATATACAATGTAATAAATATTCTAGCACTGTGAATCCAGGTTCGAATACTGATCTTATGTCTGTGTGAGCCTAGGACAGATTTGAAAAGCCTAGTATAGATTTAAGCGGACGATAATTAAAGGAGATAAATAAATGCATACATACACACAGCTTAAAAATGTCAGTTCTGGTCTTAACTATGTGCTAACCATTCCATGTGTGAAAACGTCCCATGACACTTAAACCACTTTTACTATTTTCAGCATGAAAAATTCTGCCATTGCCCTCTTGAAATATGCCTGTGCCATCAGGGAACAAAATCAGTTGTTCAGTAGTTTTTGGTCATCACCTGACCTAATTTTTAGACACATAATGATGCTGAACTTTTTGACAACTTGTCACATAATTTTATATAGTTTATATTCTAATTCAGTTTAAACACATGGTTTCCAAACCAAATAAGGACACCATTAGGCAAGTACTGGAGAGATAACGTGAGCTTCATAACTCCTAGGTGTAAAATCCTTGTACAAGGAACTTTGTTGTTCTACACTCACATTTGAAAAAAGGATTGTGTTATGGAAATAGAGAAGAA
Organism: Corydoras maculifer; assembly: GCA_019802435.1. Taxonomy (NCBI): domain Eukaryota; kingdom Metazoa; phylum Chordata; class Actinopteri; order Siluriformes; family Callichthyidae; genus Corydoras; species Corydoras maculifer. The sequence continues at coordinate 84,437 of JAFMOD010000997.1, forward strand.
CATTTGGGAAATGCTTTGAGACAATTAAATAATTATGTTTGTCATTGCAGAAGGGTTTTTTCCATTATCTCTCATGGTTCTCGGAGACAGTGTTGTTTAATCAGGTTACCTTCATTAGGGTGGAATGACTCCTGTATAGTTGAACTGTGGGACTCACATCTGACAATCAAAGAATCTTACACTACACTTCAGGATATGCAGGCCTTCTGTACCTTAAGGAAACACTACCATCTTTTAAGGAACCATCATGTACTCCTTGACCAAGCTTCACTAAGGAATCATAAACTGTGAAATGACAATGGAGTTTTCCTGTTTGGTGAGATCTAGTCTGGTGTCTTACTAAATTGTAGACTGTAATTGATGTAAATATTGTTTAATAAGACTAACTATTTTAAATAACTAATGCAGAAGGTTATTTTGGGTTATGCTGATTATATTGATCATTATACAAAAAAGTGGGGTAGCTTTTGTTATTTTTGTGATGGTTGAATTGTGTGTTACAAGTAAACGAGATTAGTAGAACATAGTGGGAGGCATTCTCCCTATTTCATAATCTTAACAGGTTTACATAAATGAAAACTGTTACAAACTAGACCTGACCAATTGCAGCCACCCTAGGTCACCGTACTAGGTATGATGGGTGCCTCACCTCAGCCGCCACTAGATCTCTAAGTTCTCTTCACATTGTTGAAATTTAACATTTATTGTTATAGGGCTGCAACAACAAATCGATGAAATCGCTAAAAATCGATTATAAAGTGTCGAGAATGAATTTCCATTATCGATTCGTTGGGTTGCACTATTTCCGTGTTACTCGCAATGTCATAACCGCTTACGTCACCTGCAGCACTTCAATAACGCTGGAAAATAATAGCGGGTTAAACAGAACAAGGTGGAGGCTGCGAGACAAGTTGATAAATCGTAGGAATGAAACACAGCCAATGCAGAAAAAGCTTCCGTTTAAATAAAAACTGTGGGAGCTTCACGCTGCACACAAAAAATTAACGTGGAGCATGCAGCTCTGCAAAAATTAATTGAGCTGCACAGAGCACCACAGTGATGATATATGATGGAGAACGTGTCCGTTATACGAATACGTCCGGATTTCCCAGGACATGTCCGTATTTCACGTCCTGTCCCGGGTTTTTTTTAAAGTGAGGAAATGTCCTGGTTTTTAAATTAAGTCACAAGAGGTATTTTTTTGTTAATTGGCTAATTTGTTAATTTTTTTTTCTAATAGCTGATAGTTTTAGTTCATTTGTTAAATTTTTTTCCCCCAATAGGCTACAGAACAGACAATATTTGGTTCATTACTGAGGGCAGCTGAGTATCATGTGTTATTTGGAATTGACTTTTGTTGTTAAGTGAGGGATGTTTAGATGATACATTATTTCTTTCATTGTGCTTTTTATTCATTAAAGGAAATGTTAATTTAAGCATACTATAATAGTATGTTTAAACACTTAAACATTATATATATATATATATATATATATATATATATATATATATAAAAATACTATACTATAGAATAATTTTACTGAACCGCCCCCAAACAGCTTAATTAAGTGTTTAAATGTGCTTTTATAAATACATACAACTTGTACACAATGGTGCTAATTAAGGTTTAAGCTTCACGTTTTAATTATTTGATAAAATATGAGTTAAGACACTGCACACTATGGGAGTGAGATTGAATTAGTTGCCTTTAAAGGGGAATTAGGTAACATATTATAGTGACTCAAATTTGTGTATTTTTTTTTTCCACGCTATGCTACATATTGTCAGTGTGTGATGTGTGTTTAATTGCTCTTTGGGCTACTTGGATACCTTAAACTCATATTTTAAATAAAACCAGAGATTTTTGACCTGCTTAATAATTCTACAGTGTAGCTGGTTTTCTTCATAACTACTGACTTGTGATGTTCTTATTTGTAAGTCGCTTTAGATAAAAGCGTCTTTTAAATAATTAAATGTAAATGCAAAGACATGGAATTTTTTTTATTTATCCAATTCATCGATTAATCGGAAAAATAATTGGCCGATTAATCGATTATCAAAATAATCGTTAGTTGCAGCCCTATATTGTTATATACATTTCTGATAATATATATATATATATATATATATATATATATATATATATATATATATATATACACACTTAATACTTAATTAAAACAGTTGACTGCCACTTACCAAATCTGGGTGAGGAAGCTTCTTTGAGAAGATACGCATAGATCCCTGGAAGACTTTCGTAAGGATAGCTGGAGCACAGGGGGGAAAATGTTTTAACCAGGTTGCATTTAATTTTATATAACTCACATTAAAACATGTCTGTCTACTCACATTTAACCACAATCCCTTTACATTATTAGCCAGTATTATTTTAAACAATGAGTGAAGATTATACATTAGTCAAACCTGATCAATATCCGATTCTGCCTATAATTATTTTAATTTTTTTTAAACCTGAAATTTTAATTTAAGAATTTGAATTAATTACATTGAAAACCTATTTATGGATCTTTTGCACAATTCTCATATAATTTACAGGCAGACCTTTTGTACTTTGTTGTATGTTGTACTTATTTTGTACTTGGATTGAAATCATTCTGGTAGTGAGGATTTTCAGGATCAGATAACTGACTATAGCATAAACAAATCGTCATTTTAAAAATTAGATTTTTCATTTGACACACAGAAAAAAAAAAAAGCCCATAGAGTCAAGGACTCTACCTAACCCCTTAACTGGGAAATAATATGCATACAACAGGAACAATTCATGACATGCACAATAATATTTGGGTGTGATTGACTGGAATCAGGGGTCGATCTTAAGCCCTTATTTTAATACATGTAAATGAAAGCACAAAACCTGGCTTTTTAAATAACTAATGCAGAAGGAAAGCAATTTAACGGGCATGTTGATTATACTTTAAAATGTGACCCAAATGGCCTTTCTTACACAGATGAGTGAATCTGCTATCTGTTTTACACATAACATTTTATGTCTTTACCCTTTAGGATTAGCGATTAGTTCAGCTCTTTTTACACTGTTGAAAATAATGTGAATAATTTTTCACATAAATCATTTACCAAATATTTGGTAAATTATATATTTTTTTTACATGTGAATCTGAATATTTTGGTATCAATGCTATATAGGATGCTATATACTTAACAAAAAAGGAAGTAATATCAAATGGAAAACAACAAATTATATTATACAAAGCTTTAAACTTACATGGTTTCTTCTTGGTTCCACCCAGGGCACCATGCATGGCATTCAAGAACCAGGAAAGAAAGTCCACAGCATCTCCTATTAAGCAATGTGGACATTATATTCGGTTTACAAACACTTGTTCTGTAATACTAAAAGTTATCTTCAAGCACGCCACAACATTAAGATGTCTAATTCTGAATCCCGACAATGTCCTACAATAACAAATTAGCTTTATAATACCTTGCTTTGTGATTTGGAAAGTCTTTTTGCTGCAAAGCACAACAGCTTGCAGCATTTCATGTGGTGAAACATGGGCTTTGAAATTTCGCGGATTCCATAATTTGCGCATGAGTTCACCAAAACGTTGAGCCAGTAAAAACATAATGTCGCCAGGTGGCCTTCGGATTTCACAGTAGTTCTCCTCCTCTAAAAAGTAGTTCCGCAGAGGAGGCACATTGCACAAAGCCTTTAAAAACAAGCAGTAAGGAAAATCCTGATTGTTAAGTACAATACTACATGCCCTTGCATTTGTAAGCACAAGTAATGAAATCAAGGGGAGGATACTTGCTGCTAATTGTTGAGTGTGGAATTTATTTATTTTTGGAAAAATAAAATATGTTACCTCTAACAGGTATTTCTAAATGCATAAAAGGTGGAATGCATTAACAATTATAATCAACCAAACAAAATTTGTCAAATGCTAACCAGGATACAGATACTACAATAGTATAATAGTATAGTATATACTATACTACAATAGTAGAATAAGTACAGCCATCTAAATTTTTACCATTAGCAATGCCTGCCTACTAATTGGCAACTGAATATTACAATGTTTTCTATCCAGTGAATACTTTAAGCCTTATATTGCATGACCTACTGGCCTCTATAAGCTCAATACATACCAAAATAAATAATAATAAACTATGTAAGGCAATATGGTATATTAGAATAATGTAAATAAATCTTAAGACATGCATGCTGGACAGATGAGATTAAATGTACCTAGTGTCATGTACAAAGTCAAAATTAATCGAAAAACAAAACATAGCAATGCCCCCAAAACACATAATACTATCATGAAGTATAACTGATAACTGGATAATTTTTTGAGGTCATTAAAGAATATCAAACAATAATTATACAAATAAAATTTTGTAAAACATTTGTCTAGCAGTCCTATTTGTCTCAAAACTGGTTCAAGAAAATGACAAATTAAAAACAACGACAAATGAAAAATACACAGACTTTTAGCCCAATAAAATTCATCTTAAGCTTTTAGGGAGAGGTGTGCATAAATAATGTCTAATTAATGTTCAAGTAATAAGAGAAAATGTATACAATTTTAAGGACAAAGCTTATGATAACTAGAACTAGACTAGAATAGCTAGAACTGGCAAAATAATTTTTTTTAACAATGTTTAGTTTAGGACAGCACTGTGACTTGGTGTTGGGCATGTTCACTTCCCAGCGCTGGGAATGCTGGTTCGAATCCCAATCTGGGTGGAGTTTCCATGTTCTTCAGGTGTCCACAAAGGTTTCCTCTGAGTTCTCTGGTTTTCTCCCATAGTCCAAAAACATGGATTCAAGAATTTCCCAATATAGTGTGTGTTTGTGTGAGTGAGTGTGCCCAGCGATAGAATGGATTAAGATAGAGAGGTGATGGAGAGGATTAAGCAGAAGATAACGAATGAATGTTTAGATTATTTTCCTCTTATCAAGACAGTAACAATGTACCCATGTCAAGATGATGCTATGATGATAATTTCACCAGTTTAAAACCCCAAAAAACAAATGAACACTACAGATCAATTCCAAACCAATAAAGGCATGATTTCAAGCAGCATTTAAAGTTACATAGTTAAAAAAAAAAAAAAGTTTAGTGCAATAAAAAGTAATTATAAATACAAAACTTCTTACCTGTAAAACTACATTGGCATAATCATTTGCCTTGATATTATTGAGACCAACAATTCCTGGTAGATATGTTGTGCCATCAAATGCCCTGTAGAGTTTTCCTTGCTTATCCAAATTCATGATGTGCTGTTTAGTAAAGGTTGGCTTCAGCACATACTACAAAAAAATAAGTTTTTGTTAATACCATAAAACATAGGGGAAACGTGAATATAATAACACAAACTTTTAGCAAAATATCATTACTATTTAAAAAAAATGTCTAAATATGTTTTTTTTTCAGCAATTTATAGTTCATAGCAGTTCGGTATATGGACAACTTCTCTGTTAGAAATTTTGGACGTGGCCGGTTTATTGTCCTAAAGGTGCCCAAAAGATATATTTCTGAAAATTTATATCTGAAAATATATCCGTAATCAGTATAATTTGCTTTGAAACAATAAGGTGGAACACTGAGGTGGACAATAAGGTCTTGGGAGAGCATTCATCACAACATGCTTCATGTGTGACACCTTGATAATAAGGATTTTTATAGGCCATCATTTAGGACTAGCTGATATGACTTTGCACTCATAGAGGCAGGATTGATTTCTAAATACCGACAGATTTCAGCTATTTTTTATGGCTTTCTATGCATTTTATTTTCTTCATGTGTTAAATAGTTGTGCCCTATGTTTTCACTTTAATTGCACATTCAAACTTAATTTTTTTTTTATTTCTTTGTAAAAGTTTATATGGATTGTAAACATAATAAGCCAATAGCTCCATTAGAAATATATTTATTGAGAAATATATTGATGTGTTTAATACTTTAAATACTTGAATACTTAGCAAATGAGTGAAGATAAAGTAAGGGTTTGGTGTTTGAACCAGTGTTTCAAATAGTGTATTTTTTGTTTTTAATAAACAATTTATATTATTGAACTCATCACATTTATTCTAATAAGTCATGGTAGCCTAAAATTTTATGACCTACTGTTGTATTTGCCATATTTACTCAAATTTCTCACCGTGATGTCCTCCAGAGATGAATCAATGATCTCATAGTTGTCTGGTAAACAGTAGAACTTGAGTGTATGTAGATTCAGAAAAACGTGATGGGTAAACTGAACACTGTGAGTATAGGCATGAGACTTCAAGCCTCTTCCTGGAGAAAAAAAATGTGAGACAAAAGAAAAAAAAAATTATATATATATATATATATATATATATATATATATATATATATATATATATATATAATATTCATATATTGTATTAGCATAGGTATTGGAAAGATTTCCTTGAGCTTACATACATCTAAAACTTGTGGGATAACAAATATTGTGTTTATTCCATCGTTTTCTGTCTGGCACGCAATGGAAATATATAATCGAAATATATAAAGTAAATATATAAATGGAAATTTATAAATATATATACAGTCATATGCAAAACTTTGGGCACCCCTATTAATCTTAATCATTTTTAGTGCCACATATTCGGGTGTTTGCAACAGCCATTTCAGTTTGAAAATGTGTAATAAGCATTAAACCAAAATTTGACAGGTGCAAAAGTATGGGCACCTCCACATAAAAGTGACATTAATATTTAGTAGATCCTCCTTTTGCAAAAATAACAGCCTCTAGTCGCTTCCTGTAGCATTTAATCAGTTCCTTGATCCTGGATGAAGGTATTTTTGACCATTCCTCTTTACAAAACAATTCCAGTTCAGTTAAGTTTGATGGTCGCCGAGCATGGACAGCCCGCTTCAAATCATCCCACAGATGTTCAATGATATTCAGGTCTGGGGACTGGGATGGCCATTCCAGAACATTGTAATTGTTCCTCTGCATGAATGAATGAGTAGATTTGGAGCGGTGTTTTGGATCATTGTCGTGCTGAAATATCCATCCCCGGCGTAACTTTAACTTTGTCACTGATTCTTCAACATTATTCTCAAGAATCTGCTGATACTGAGTGGAATCCATGTGACCCTCAACTTTAACAAGATTCCCGGTGCCGGCATTGGCCACACAACCCCAAAGCATGATGGATCCTCCACCAAATTTTACAGTGGGTAGCAAGTGTTTTTCTTGGAATGCTGTGTTTTTTTGACGCCATGCATAACACCTTTTTGTATGACCAAACAACTCAATCTTTGTTTCATCAGTCCACAGGACCTTCTTCCAAAATGAAGCTGGCTTGTCCAAATGTGCTTTTGCATAGGCTTTTTCGCTCAGGCGACTCTGTTTGTGGCGTGCTTGCAGAAACGGCTTCTTTCGTATCTCTCTCCCATACAGCTTCTCCTTGTGCAAAGTGCACTGTATTTTTGACCGATGCACAGTGACGCCATCTGCAGCAAGATGATGCTGCAGCTCTTTGGAGGTGGTTTGTGGATTGTCCTTGACTGTTCTCACCATTCTTCTCCTCTGCCTTTCTGATATTTTTCTTGGCCTGCCACTTCTGGGCTTAACAAGAACTGTCCCTGTGGTCTTCCATTTCCTTAATATGTTCCTCACAGTGGAAACTGACAGGTTAAATCTCTGAGACAACTTTTTGTATCCTTCCCCTGAACAACTATGTTGAACAATCTTGGTTTTCAGATCATTTGAGAGATGTTTTGAGGAGTCCATGATGCCACTCTTCAGAAGAGATTCAAATAGGAGAACAACTTGCAATTAGCCACACCTTAAATACATTACTCATGACACCTGGCTATGAAGTTCAAAGCTCAATGAGGTTACCAAAGCAATTTTGTGGTTCAGTAAGTCAGTAAAAAGTAGTTAGGAGTATTCAAATTAATAAAATGATAAGGGTACCCATACTTTTGCACCTGTCAAATTTTGGTTTAATGCATATTGCACATTTTCTGTTAGTACAATAAACCTCATTTCAATTCTGAAATTTTACTGTGTTCATCAGTTATTAGATATATATCAAACTGAAATGGCTGTTGCAAACACCCAAATATTTAGAACTAAAAATTATTAAGATTAATAGGGGTGCCCAAACTTTTGCATATGAGTGTAAATGAAAATATATAAATAAATAAAAATATATAAAAAGCTTTGCCTGGCTGTAAATCAAGGAAACAGTATTAAAATTACAAAAGAAAGGTTACAAAATGACTAAAAGTTTATTGAAAACACTCACATAGGAAGTTTTTCCCCCCCAAAGCTATTACCTTGAAAATACTTTCCACAAATGAGACAGGCATAGACATTAATATGAGAGAGGGATATTGAGCATAGCTTCTCAAAGTCAAAATCCAAGACACTCCTACAAAAAGATAAATCAATGTATTAACTGTATTGAGACCACTTCAGATTTTTAACTAATGACTCTTAAATCAAACCTGTTGATTGTATCAAGGTATGGACAATGCCGGCTCCTTTTATCTTCCGTGTCATGGGAACGAGGCACTTTAACAGGCAAATCTGGTCAAAAGACAGGTATTAATTACTTATTTATCACATAACATAAAATAACACAACATTATTTAACTTGTTGTCCCCGTCACATCAGGGGTCTTATACCACAAAACAGTGACTTAAAATGCCTGTTAACAAACAATTGTATTGTTATTCATGATTCATAAAACACATTCATATAAAACATAAATTATTTATGTTAACAAAAAGTCTTAACATTTATTTTGTCAAAATAATTTTTGTTTGAAGATTATTTTCATATCAATGTTTATAATTATAGTCCTGTTTGCTAATGGAACACTCAACACAAAACACCGATAAATGTTACAAAGCTTCTGTTATTGCACAAAAAAAGAAAACCCTCTCCAATGAAACTAAAGTGGCACAAATGAAGGATCCTCAGTAAATCTAATGCTAAAGTAAATCTAACGCTTATTGTGCAGGTCTAGTCTAGCCTATTCACTATTAAATGAAGACGACAAAACAAAAACTGAACAGTCAAACCTATTCAATCTATACATATTTACATCTTGGAGAAACCATGGCAAAATTATCGGTTTGTCTGATTTGATTATTTATAGGTATATGTTTGAGTAAATTCAACATTGTTGTTTTATTTTTAAGTAATGAAGTGATTTATTTTGCCTACTGTGCTTACACACAGAGGAATTTGTCCTCCACATTCAACCCATCTGTGCAGTAAAACACATATATACTGATGTAAGCACATGTGCCCGGAGCAGTGTGCAGCTTTGTTCATGCTTCCTAGAGAGCAAATGGGGTTAGGTGCCTTGCCCAAGGGCACTTCAGCCACAGTAATGGTGGGACCGGGATTCGAACACGGGACCTTCAGGACACAAGGCTGTTTCATTAACCACAAGCCTACAACTGCTCTTATAAGAAGAGATACTACTACTGCTGTAATTTAGAGCATTTAAATGCTCTAAATCAGGGGTGCCCACACTTTTCTGGCTTGAGATCTACTTTTCCATTGGACAGGTCATCGAGATCTACCAGGGTCAATCTCTATTTTTTAGGCTTTTATATTGAAACCTGTTTACACACATCATGTTAGTATTGTCGAATCTGTTAGAACTGCTTTTTTTATTTAACACATTCCAACAAATAGCACGGAGAAAACCTGATTTAAGTACACCCAAACACACAGTATACAGCTCAAATCAAAACAAAACAATCACTGTAACCCACATTTCCCCAAACAGAACATCCATCTATCCATAATCTTCCGCTTTATTCTCTATTAGGATCACGGGGGGGTTCCCCATGCCCATCCAGGGGAGAACACTTCAGGCGCTGGGCAGATACACCCAGGACAGGGCGTCAATCTATTATTGGGCACATTCACACACACACTTTGCATGGGGCAATTCGGAGAATTCAATTGACCTTAATCCATGTTTTTGGACTGTGGGTAGAAACCTGCGAACCCGGAGGAAACCCACACGGACACGGGGAGAACATGGAAACTCCACCCAGATTGGGATTCGAAATAGGAAACCCTAGCGCTGAGAGGAGAACATGCTAACCACTAAGTCACTGTGCTGCCCCCAAACAGAACATGAAAATTAATAAAAGCAAATGCATTTTAAGTTTGAAATTGTAAAACCCCCCCCCCCCCTAAATGAAAGTGGAACACTTTAGTTCTTTTTGAGCTTCACTTATCTTGTCAGTCAAATAAAGCGTAAAAACACAAACAGAAACTATCTAATGGAGATGATTCTTGAGGCAGTGCTTCGGATTTAGGCACGGAGGCATGGCCACATACCGGTTTTTGGGAACAGCGAAAGAGACGGGGGGACAGACCGCTCGCTTGCAGAAAAATAGATTCAGATTTAGAATGAATCACATTGTGTGTGAGTGTGTGTGTATAAGCGCTTCTGATACTGTGCTGTAAAAAAAGCGCTGATACGTGATAAAAGCTTTTTTCCCCTCAAACCTCCATCGCAATCTACCTGACACCCCTTCGATCGACGTATTGAGAAATAACAATACTAATGTTTTAACTCAGGGAAAGTAAATAAATTAGTATTCGGTGGAATAACATTTTTAAATCACAGCTTTTATACGTCTTGGTGTACTATCTACCAGACTTTAACACTGTCTGGCCTTGTTTGATGTCTTGTGACCATCCATCTTCCGCTTGATTACATTTCAGAAGTAGTCAGATCTGAAAATTTGGCTGATTACCTGGTGATCCTTTATCCACACCCTAGCCAGCTTTGAACCAGCTCTATAGCATGAAGCATCGTCCTGCTGATGAAAATAACCTTCTGTGTCTGTGTGAGTGAGTGTTCCCAGCGATATTTTGGCGACCTGTCCTGGGTGTATCTGCCCAGTGCCCGAAACGTTCTCTGGATGGGCATAGGGAACCCCCAGCCCCACACGACCCTAGTAGAGGATAAATCGGAAGATATTTGCCTCTTGTTCAAAGAAGCACATATTGCTTTTTTTTTATGGTATAAAGCAACAACAGGGTGGCATGGTGGCTTAGTGGTTAGCACGTTCACCTCTCAGTGCTGGGGACCCAAGTTTAAATTTCAATCCGGGTGGAGTTTCCATGTTCTCCCTGTGTCCGTGTGGGTTTCCTCCGGGTTCTAGGTTTACATCCTATGGTCCAAAACATGGATTCAAGGTGAATTGACTTCTCTAAATTGCCCCATATAGTGTGTGCCTGTGTGAGTGTGCCCAGCGATAGATTGGCATACTGTCCTGGGTGTATCTGCCCAGCCCCCCGAAATCTCCCCTGGATGGGCATTGGGAACCTTCCCCACAACCCTAATAGAGGATTAAGCAGAAGGCGAATGAATGAATGAACGAATGAACAAATGATGACAGTGCTGGGATTAATAAAGTATTCTGATTATAATTCTGCATTGCAGAGCTAAACTGCATCCAGACATACCTGTGATCCAAAAATATAAGCATACATAATGATTAAGCACAGGGCAGTCGTAGGCTTGCGGTTAAGGAAACTCTTGTGACCTGAAGGCCGGCGGTTTGATTCCCAATCCCACCAAGTACCATGGATGAAGCAATGCCCTTGAGCAATGCAACCAACCGCAATTGCTCCCTGGGCACCATACACAAGGTTGCCCACCCCACGCAGTGTGTGTAAGTGTGTGTTTCACTGCAACAATGGATTAAATGTGGAGCACAAATTTCTGTGTGTAAGCACAGTAAGCAAAATAGAGAATTTATAAAATGCCAGTATAAGTCTTTACCAAGCTCATCATTAGTATAATATTTGGTGCTAAAATTATGCTTTTTCTGCAGTATCTGCCTCTTTTAGTTATGCTGCTCTAGTCAGTTATGCCAGAGTCAAGTGCTGTTTCTTTTGAGGGGTGGTCAGCTCTTCACCCATGGCTCTGCCAGAACACAGCTGTTACGATAATTTACTGGATGAAACCTGGATTTCTATTGGATTACTGGCAGTCCTGCAGGATTCCCTCAATGGACTTATAGTTTTCCAATTGTTACAGACACCTAATCACCACACAAATATGTACATGGCTGTCCTACACTGTTGATGCTGCCTGACCGCTCAAGGAGGATTAATCTCCCGCTGAGCCTTGTTCCTCCCAAGGTTTCTTCCTAAAATGGTGTGGTAGCTTAGTGGTTAGGGTGTTGAGCTCTCAATCTGAAGGTTGGGGGTTTCAAATCCCAGGTCCATTGACGATACCAATGTGGGTCCTTGAGCAAGACCCTTAACACTCATTGCCCCAGGGCTGCTGTATCAACTCTGTGTTGGGATACTTGTAAGTCACTTGGGATAAAAGTGTCTGTTTAAAAAAATAAATAAAAAAAAACAGGTCGAATGAATACTTGAACCAAAGCCTGTCACATGAATTTATGAATTATACTTATTAATCATTCGGAAAATGCATTTTCTTTTATGGATACCTGAATATTTTACATTTATTTTGCAGTTTCTATTATATCTGGGATCTTACTACCTCAACTGACTGAAAACGAACTTCTAACCTTTTTAAATAGAAATGACGTGCACGTCTGTTTGCACATAAGGCGGGAAAGTTATATTCAAACAGCGGCGAACCGTTTTCTAATAAATATATTAACGCCGACTGGTTGTCCCATCAGCGACGTTACATTTCAACTGACCGTAAACGAGCAGTTTGACACGTTTGAACAAAAATAAAAAAAACAGTGTGAATAAAAGGCTAAAAACGTGGCATTAAGCACGTTGTGCAACCGTTTTGTTTTCGATTTATGTACTGCTCATGGGGACAAAAATTCCTATCGACTCAAGTTAAAGCTTTTGTATCGACCGGGTTAACGGCAAAGCATTTAAACTTTGTTTACAACGTTCACACAACGTTGACAGTTCAGGGAATTCTTTAGCACAATTAGCTAGCTATAATCTACTGTAGAGTCAACACACCAAAATAAACGACGAGGCGTACCTTCTTCTTGGTCGTCGTAACCTTTTTCCCGTTTTATATCCGCCATGTTCTTTTTCTCGCACAGACGTATTATATTACTCCACAATTATACTTATATATAAAAAATATTGCTATGAAACCTTTCAAAAGGTTAAACGCGTTCACGGTTTAGTATCCGCCTTCCGGTTCTATGACGCTGAACGCACAGTGTAACGTCTCCCAATTGGAAGAATCGAATGTCTGTAAAAGCGGTTAACCAATCGTGTGTTAGAAGATGCGACGATACAAAACAAGTGGAAAGTCGTTGTCTTTGTTATGCCGCCTTCTGTTTGAAATAACGAAAAACGTCCCGTTTTGGATACGAAAAACGCAAAGGAAACGGTAGCACACTTTGCTAAAGTTATTGTTTTAAGACCTACCATTGCACGACGCCCAGAATGTAGCGAAATTGAACAACCGGAAGTTCAGACAGTGACCAGTGTGTGATTTCGTTTCTGCGTTAATAAGGAATCGGGACGATGGAACTTCTACAGGAAACTGAGGAGGATAATCTGATCTATAAACCTGGGGGACGTTTGGACATGAATCACGGCTTTCTGCACCATATAAGAAGAAATCAGATCGCAAGGTAGGTTATTTTATAGCTGACAAACCGGGACGCGTTTAAAGAAAGACGAAATCTATGTCAGATCCCCAAAATCTGAATAATATATATATATATATACATTTGCCATTGCAATATTAGTTTTATATTTTATTTACTTATTAATAGATTAAACATGAAATTAATCAGACAAGGGTTTTATAACGTTACCATACGATGTAAACAACGTTTTACTTGCCTTGAAGGTAAATTGATTTCTAGTGCGTTTGTAAATCGTTTCATTAGGATTTAAAGTTTAGATTTTTTTTTTAGTCTGGAATATTTAAAAGTTTGTTTAAGTTAATAAGCCATCTACATACAGTTCTCATTATTTAGCTAGAGAGCAGGGATGTATGAAACTGCATCACCAAATGTAGCTGCACAGATTTTTCAGGTGGCAGGAGCCCCAAAGCACAATACTGAAGGCAGGAAGTTTTTGTAGCCATAGTTGTGACAAAATTAACCTCTTGCTCAAGGAAAATACGTTACTGATGAAAGAGCTGTTAATTAAAAAAAAATAGATAAAATTTAAAAGATGAGAAGTTCACCACACTGGACTTCCATGATTTGCTTGGCAGCCCTGTGCTTGACTAATGGCTCGCCTCCTGATCTGTAAACTCATCAGGGGGATGTTGCATAACTGACAGCACCAAGCTGCAAGTGGAACCCATGGGTTCTGCACCAGCCTTGTAAGCAGAATGGCCAATGTGGCAGTGAAGAAAAACTAATAATGCACTCTGGGCCCAGCCTAAACAAAAGAAGCAACCACGGAAGCCAAGCTGGTAGCTGTTTCTGTAAAAAATACAGTGGCATATTAAATCTCCTAGCATCTATACCTGGGAATTGTGAGCCTTTCTAATGTTTGTCACTGGAAAAGAAAAAAATTGGCTTCAGATGTATTTGCAAGTCTCCAAACATGGGAATGCATCTGAAGCTTAATCATTGCAGTGCCACTGTATGCATGTAACAGAAACGAACAGAAACATAACGGAAGATAATGAATAAATGAAAAATACTAATTGGTGCAATAACAAAAAAATACACAAAAGGGTGAAATAAATTATGAGTACAATAATATAAACAATAAAAATAAGGAGCAAAAAGTAAAGATTAATTTAAACAAAGCTGAATGTCTGCTCAAACAAGAATGCTTTTAGTCTTGATTTAAAAGTGTCTAAAGTTGGGGCTCTTCGAATGATTTCAATCAGCTTGTTCCAATTAAGAGCGGTAAAATGCCTAAATGCGTAGCCCTGGGTAGTATCACCTCTTGGGTGATCCCCAGAAGGCGCTGGCTCAAGGTCAATCGAGTCATGATTAATGCCCTTTTGCTCGAGTATATCACCCCTATATACTTGGTGCACATCCGCTGGAGGTCCGAGGCTCTGTGCTCCCCCTAGTTGGGCTCCAAGGAGGATGTGAAGTAGGAGTGATTAATCTAACATACTTAAATATGGATAAACCTACCAAAAATAAATAAATCAATGGACTTGTAAATCACCTACAGAAGTAACAAAACATGCTCTATAATGAACGATGACTGGCAACGGTTCATCCTTTTGGAATCTGACACCTGATATGACCCTGACAAGAGTATCCTCATGTGCAGGAAGGAATACTTGGTTTAGTAGGAGCAGTAAAAAACACCATAAAACTAAGATCTGGTCATATCTTAATTGAAGCAAGAAAACCCCAAAAATAAATCCTTCTCTACAGTACAGAACTAGCTGGCACCAAGATTAAGGCACAATATCACCCTTCCCTCAAAAATAGCAAATGAGTCATCCGAACAAAAGAACTGGATGGAATGGAGGACTCTGAGATCACAGCCAAACTGGACAGCCAAGGAATCACTAATGTCAGATGAATTATCATCAAAAGACGTGCCCGAACATAAAGACAAGTATAAACGTCTTAAGGTTCAACAAGCCACAACCACCAGAGAAAATAGATATTGGATATCTGAAGGTTCCAGTGGATTCATTTAACCCTACCCCACTGAGGTGCTATAACTGCCAATGATTTGGCCACGGATCATCGAGCTGTGAAAGCAACAGCACATGCTGTAAATGTGGTAAACTGGAACATGCTCCAGGGTGTCAGGAAACGGCAAAATGTGCAAACTGCTCAGGGAATCACAGTGCTACATCAAAAGACCGCTTAGTGTGGATTAAAGAAAAAGAAGTCCAAAAAAATCAAATACACCAAAAAGATTAGCTACCCTGAAGCAAGGAAAATAGCAAAAAGCACCACCACCTTTAAATTTCCCAAAACTTGTGCAGCAGCGACCAAAACGACAGTGGATAGTGGAAGCCAGACAAACATCTCATGGATAACTGGAGATAAACACCAAACAATTTCAAACGCCAAAGATGGCCCCAATACCAAACACAAGACAAGCACACAAACAAGCAAACAAACAAAGGAACCTGATCCTGGAAGCAAGACAAAACTAAAACACTACCCCCAACCAAAAGCAACCCAGGAAAGCAACAGAAGGAAGATTGACCAAGGGACATATAAATGACAGAACCAATAAAGCCACATTCTCGAAGCCCATCACCAAGAGGCAGATTAAAGCAAAACATGCCTATATTACCAGCCTAATACCAGAAGAAAACATTATACAGTGGAACTGCCGAGGTCTCAGCGCAAACTATCCTGAACTACAGAGACAAACTTTAACAATAAATCCAGCAGCAATCTGTCTTCAGGAATCACCTTCAAACCCCTTAAACCTAAAAGGATACACCATGTACAGCACGCCCGGACCCTCTTCACAACACCCAACGGGAGGCACATCTGTCCTAGTAAGGCAGAACATCATTCACAGCCAAGTCCCAATCCAATCTACCATCCAAGTAACATCAGTACATATAACCCTCTACAGACCCATCAATTTCTGTACACTCTATGTTCCCCCAAACAGCCACATCACCATTCAAAGCCTTGACAACCTCCTTAACCAACTACCCACCCCGTTCTTTCTTCTGGGAGACTTCAATAGCCAGAACCCCTTATGGGGAGGCAACAGAACAAACCAAAGAGGAAAAGTAATAGAAGACCTGATAAATGCAAGAGACTTGTGCCTACTGAATGATGGCTCAAAAACATTCCTACACTCAGGACATGGAGTCTACTCAGCCATAGAGCTCACCATCAGCACACCAGAAATCCTACTGGACTCTACGTGGATGAACTCTGTGGGAGTGACCACTTCCCAATTATAGTAACCCTGACAACCATACAGAAATGATTGCTCAAAAAAGCAAACTGGTATTAATTCGAAAGCCTATGCTGAAAAGAATTTCACCCATCCAAACAAAAAAAAAAAAAAAATAGACCCCATAAAATGGTTCATAGACACTCTCTCTAAAATAGCAAAACAAACAATCCCAAGATCAAACCCAAAAACTACACAACCCTTGGTTCAATGAAGCCATAAAAGCCCGCAAGAAAGCAGAAAGACTTTTTAATAAGAACAACAGAAAATTTGATCAGACTCAAAATTTCTAGAGCCCAAGCCCGCAGGACAGTCAACCAGGCAAAAAAAACAGACATGGAGAAAGTTTGTAACTGCACTAAAACTAGCTCACCTTCAACATGATACGACGCGTGCAAAATAAAGGCAACCAGTGTCAAATCAAACACATCAAGCACCATAGCACCTTACTAACCACTGAAAAAGAAATTGCAAATGAACTGGCAAAAAGCTTTGAAAAAAACTCGGCAGCAAATTGTCTGCCAGAATTCCAGCAATTCCACACCCTGCAAGAAAAAAAACAACTCCTGTTCCACTCCAACAACAATGAACATTATAACCATCCTTCACAATGGAAGAACTATCAATTGCTATCAAAAGCTCCCATGATACTACAGTAGGCCCAGACAAGATTCATTATCAGTTCCTGAAACATCTCCCACATAATGCCTTATCCATGATACCAAATAACATAAATAAAATATGGTAAACTGGCAAAATTCCCAAATCATGGAAAGAAGCAATAATTATCCCAATCCCTGAACCTGGGAAAGACCATCAAGATCCAAACAATTATCGACCCATAGCTCTGACAAGTTGCCTGTGTAAAACCATGGAAAGAATGGTAAATTGTTGACGTGTGTAAAGTGAGCAAACTAAATGAAAAAAAAATACCCAATAACTTTCTGCTGGATACCTGGCCACTGTGGATTTCCAGGAAATGACCTAGCTGACAAACCCGCAAGATATGCATCAGCAAAAGAGATCACCAGGTAGACAATCCCACCTTCGGATACATTCCAAGCTATAAAAGACCTTCATTAAATCCAAAAATTAATGCATCATTAGCAAGTTGCTGGATTTATCAGTGGCAAGTTACGAATGACCATAAATTCTATTTGGACAAGTTTTACTGTGTCCTTGTCCTTAACATCTGCAGTAGTGGACATAGTACAAAAATTATTTCCAAAATATTTGTCTTGATGCATGAGATGATAAAATTCCTTGGATTTAAAATCTCTCCATGATTATTGATACAAGTTCTTCAACACTATCCGGAATACCAAACATACCAACTTTCAAGCATCATGCTTATTTCTAGTGATCGTGTTGGCAGACATTTTTGTTGCCTTGACCAAACACACACCAGCATGTGAAAACGTCACATCCGCTACTTCGGTCATGTTTTTGTGGTTTTGTAGTAACTTGGCCAGAGAAAATATAAAATTTGCCTAAAAATACACGGAAAACTTGCTAGTAAACACTAAAGTGTTTGATGAAAACCATTTGTCCAGCATTATATTCAGCCAAGGGGTAGACATCTGTAAGTGCTGCATGATCAAGAATTTTGAAGCTGCCTGTAAATTCTACTGTAAAGATCCTTAAATGCTCATCACACTATGCACTTTGTAACTTAACTACAAAATCTACCGTGCACGATTATTTGGATTATTTCTGCAAAATCAGTCAAACCTCCAGCTGATTCAAAGGTCGACATCATTCCATCACATTCCATCATAATGCCTAAAAAGATTACTTTGTTTGTCATGTTGACATTTAACACCCACTTGACTGGGAAACTTCTTCACAACCAACTCCTTAATGTTTTCTTTTACAACCTCTATAGGCACTGTACTCATTTTAGATGCGCAGGTGGAGGTAACTGTTTTCCTTTGAACCACATTGTCCATAGAGCCACAAACATCCAAAAGCAGTAATATGCCATTGATAGTGCTCTTGAAAAATGTGCTTGGTATGCTCACCAATCGTGCTGTGAAGGTATCCTATGCTTTCATCTTTATGGACTGGAGCCATAATGAGCTCCACAATGTCCTTTAAAGTCATCAAACAATGCCGATTTTTTTATTTTTATTTTTTGTTTCCAACCATAAAAGCTATCATCTACACCAAGCACCAGTTTGCATATCCAGACGTGTGTGTGTGTGTGTGTGTGTGTGTGTGTGTGTGGTCATGTGCAAGGAGAGAGGCAGAGAGTCCAATGTCCTCTGTGTACATGACTCCGAGCTCTGTCCGCAAACTCTTGAAGTCTGCTCTCCAGTATGTAGCTACTTGCATGTTATCTGGGTCACCGACGAACCTCTTGTCCTCCAGCTTTCCCATTGACTCCAGCTCACAGCCCTCTGGTGCCAGGTGCCGTCTGCATCTCTGCAATCATCTTCCGCTCCGCACGACGTCTGGGAACTCCGCTTGCCCTTTCCACTCAGCTTCACTTTCTATGAAAGCCAAAAGATGTGGGAATTGGCTGTGCTTCTCTGCAGGATAATGTACCTATAAGCCCGCAGGTGACTTTTTCGGACCGCACGCATTCTCATTCCTCTCGGGTTTTGGGGGAGGAAAGATTGAGGACCAGAAATAGAAATGCACCCTAATGGACAGACTTTATTGCCGACACAATACACTTGACTGTTATACCCTTGACAATTTTACCCAGACTTAAAAAAATCTATTATCTTCCAAGCTTTGCAAACACCTAAATAGGGGCTCTAAATCTTTATAGTATTTGTATTTTTTTTTTTGCATCTGACTTAGCACAGCTACTGCCTAAGTACAGCTAGATAAATAGATGTTCGATCAACAACCAATAAACTGCAGCAATATTTATGTTTCATGCAAGATGTCTACAGAGGGTTGCATACTTCAAAATCATTAACATAGACTGTGACTGAGAGTTTCATGTCTTGTCCACATAAAAAAAAGTTTTTTTTCTTGAAGTGTAAGCCATAGTGGAAAGATTTGTATTCAGCTGAAAAAACAGAATCCTGTCTACTCTTGAACATCATCTCATAAATATCTCTTTTGTTGAGAAGTTCTGACAGTAAATACAAAGTTGGTATATGCTGGAATGTTTTTTGTATTTTGCCCAGTTATTAATATGTATTGAAATTGCTCGATGTAGGGCTGCATCTAACGATTATTTTGATAATCAATTATTCGGTCGATTATTTTTCTGATTAATCGATGAATTAGATAAAAAAAATGTATAAACAGGTCAATAAATGTCTAGTTTTATTTACAGTATGAGTTTAAGGCATCTAAGTAGCCCAAAATTAAACACAAATCTCACACACTGGCACAATATGTAGCATTGTGTGAAAAAAAAAAAATAACACAAATTTGCTCAGACTCAAAGTTATAATGTTACCTAATCCCTGTCTAAATGCAATTCATCCTACCTCATGCCCATAGAGTACAGTGTCTTCACTAATACTTTGTCAGAAAACAAAAATGTTAAGCTTGATCATTAATTACCACCATTGTGTACAAGTTGTATGTATTTATAAAGCACATTTAAACACTGCTTAAGCTAATAAAACGATAATGAAAAATAACAATCATTTTCTATCACTGTCATTATCCAGTTAACAACCAAAAACAGCATGAAACGTGTTGTTCCGGTTCGCATAATGTGAGTGAACTGTTATGTTGATTCACTTCAAAACGAAAGAAACTCAGGTTATTGTAGTGACTTCCTCTGCTGATGAGCTCCTTCATCCTCATCGGTGACTCCAACATCACCGTGGTGCTCTCATGAAGGTCAAATAATTGCAAAGCTTGCATATTACACATTTTTAGTTGTGTGAAGTGAGAAGTGCTCCCACAAGTTTGATGATTTAAGCCGAAGCTTTTTTTCTGTGTCGGCCATGTTTTATTTTTCAATTTATTAAACTTTGTTAAACTTGTTTTACAGATTCCAACTCCACTACGCCTCATTCTGTTCAACCTGCTCTTATTTTTTTTCAGCATTCACGAAGTGCTGCAGGTGACATAAGCGGTTACGTCAATGCAAAATATGAAATTTGTGCCAACACATCTCATAATCGATTTTTATTGATTCGTTGTTGCAGCCCTAGCTTGATGATAGAAAAATATTCTTTTACAATGCTACATTCGCAGTCATATTTTGTTATTTTCTAAAACAATTTTTTTAATAACTTCAACAGATGCTGACGATGTAATAAAATGAAGCTCCTTTACAATTTAATTAAAGTATATGTAAGACCAGTGGCAATTTCTCTTAGAATGCAAGGGAAACTTTCCCTAAAATGTAATTAATTAATTGTCAAATTAGAAAATTTTCATCAGAATCAGCTACGTATCATTAACTTCTCATACATTCCCATAGCAGTAGTATATTTGCCCACAGAAGCTGAGCATTGATTCTTTGAGTGAAAGCTACATGCTTTTTAAGTGAAAGCTACATTATCTCCATGCCCAGAGAGGGACAACTCATAATGTGTAGTTTGTAACACTTATTTTGTGTCATATTAATTAACACATAGATGTGTATGCTGTTATAACATGTTATTTATTAAGTGTTTTAAACCACGTAGATAAAATTACAACCAAAGAATGAATTATAATTGAAAATATATTCATTAATTCTATCAGAAAATTACAAATGTTTGCTCAATCATTAAGTACATTTATTTATGCTGTAGTTGGATGTTGCCGCAAACCAACACATTTCTTAGGATAAGTGTTATTATTATTATTATTATTATTGGATTACATAGGTTAAAGTTCAACCATAACAATCTATTTACAATCTCTTAAAAATGTGTCATACCAAGTCATCTTTGCACAAGTGAACTGTAAGGATGACCAAAACAAATCCACAATGTACTTTTACAGCAGTGACACAAAAATACCTTATTTTAACTGTCACGTCATAGACTGAGTAAGAGGAGAGAAGAGCAAACCTAATGCGATCAAAATCATTATGTGATGTGATTCATTTTGAATATAATTTTCTGTAGAGTTTGTGTAATTCAGACACTCTATACAGTGTTTTGGTTAAAACCTATGTCTGCTATATTGCGCTTACTTTAATTCAAACTTAAGGTCACAGAATTATTATTGAGTTTATCGATTCATTGTTGCAGCTCCACAGATGACATAATTGTAATTGCCTGTAATTCCCACAAAAGTAAATTGCTTCAAAAGCGAATAGGGCTTTACTTATGTTTTCTTAATTAAATGTCACTACTGATGGTACATGCACATGCAATTAGTTGTCACTAGGCACGGGCGTTGTTAGACCTGGGCTTTCGGGGCTATAGTCCCGGATGTTTTGTCAGTAGCCCCAGATCAAATGAGAGAAGCTTCCAAGCTCTGTGTGTGTGAAGGAGACAGTTTTTTTGTTTTCGCAAGTATTTGAAGTAAAATTACCGTAATAACTGTATGTTGGCTGTAAAGCTCAGCTTTCAGAAACCGTCAGAATTTTTCTGAAGGCACAAACTGTCGCATAGTTACGGCATTTCAAAGCAAAACCTTGTTCAAACTGTCTCATCTGCGACTGACAGACATATTTCATATGTAATTTGATGACAGACATATTTCATATGTAATTTAATTTTATCCAATATAATATAACTTGTAAATGATCGAACAAAATAAATGTAACAACAGTTTGAAAAATGGATGAATACATAAATCTGTATGGATAAATACATAAAAGGGCAATTTTTAAAGAGGACAGAGGGGGAATAAGGGATCTGGGGGGGGGAGGGGTAATTAGCACACTCAGACCCTAGATTCACCTCAGAAGCTAAACAAAAAAACCTGAGAGAATATATGTGACAAAAATCAAAATACAGAGTAAAGTGTCCAGTGATTATTGAAGTGTGCTGATCTATTTAACAGTAGTAAAGGCAATGAAAACAAATTAAATTAAGTATCAGAACACAGGTAAGGGTGAAATTTAAAGTGCCTGCATGTCTGCTTTAGATTCAGAACTCTTATATGTCTTATTATTTCTAGTGAAATGAGCAAGTAATTGTGTTAATTCTTTTAAACAGTTTTTATTTAGTTTGTTGAACAGAATAGAATGAAAATTGTATATTGGAAAAGGAGTTTTCGTCTTGACCATGTCCAAGTTGATCAATATTATATTTTACAGGGATGATTATGACCGGGAGGTTAAAGAGGCAAGGCAGCAGCAGAAGCGCAGACATACAGCAGCCCCACAGCGTCCACGCAGACCTGATCAAGAAGTTTACCATCCTCGACACAGAAGTAGTAACATTTAATAATTATGTCGTGTACAAATTTTGTATAAGCTTTCATAATTCATATCTTTATTCCAGTCTTTGTCCAGTAAAGCTGCAAATCCCATTTCCATAAAAGTATGTAATTGTTCTCAAATTGGCTCCATTGGCTCTCTGTAGCTGCTTGCATTCTGTACAATGCACTGACTCTGGCCTACAGAACCATTTCTGGATCTGCCCCTTCTTACTTTCACTAAAATCACCAGGCAACAATCTTTCCAACTCTGTCAGTAAGGCGGAGTCACTTGGCATATTTAAGGAACAATTGAATACACATCTTTTTCACAAATACTGTGCCTGATGTAAAAAAAATATGGTTTGAAAATTCTACAGTTAAGCTGGGTTCTTCCTTGACTACTGACTTGTGGTGTTCTCATTTGTAAGTTGCTTTGGATAAAAGTGTCTGCTAAATGTAAACGTAAAATTGGAGGATGTCTCCCCCACTGAGCCCTGGTCCTCCCAAGGTTTCTTCCTTAAAATATCAATTCATAACACATAATGTTAAAGAAAATGTATCAGTATTGTGGGAAAAAATGCTTTTCTCTGTTTGTTTTTAGATGTTTGTTATGCAAAACATTTAATATAAAATATAAATGATCTGACCCAATAAAAATATATTATTACATAATTTAGGTTTTAGGATTTTATGCAGTTATGATGATACAAAAGAGGACTTTTTACGCACTAAATTGTGATTAAATTTGACAATTTGAAAGAAAATTTGTTTTTGTTCTTATTTTATGAATGCAGATTCAGAGGTTATTTCAAATGTGGAGGCTGAAGAATGGACTGAAAGCAGTTATGAAAGAGAGCATCATAGTACTGGCACTGGAATTTTTTGGCTTGATTACCAGGCCAATAGTGGCAAAGTGACATCATTTCTTGTCTACAAGGTTTGTATATGTAAATGTTTGCTTTGGTGTATGCATTTATCAGGTTAACTAAAAGTTACAATCAATCTATCTGTCTTTTCAACACAACAACAATTGTCTTTTAGCCTATGACATTCTCCAGTGATCAGAAACAAAATAGAGCAAGCATTATTTGTGTGTAAATGAATACTTAGTTGGTAAACACGGTGTTCAAAAGTTGTAACAGCATTGCAGTGTCAGCCAAAAAATAGTGCAATCGGTAATTATTAAACTACATAATGTGCTAGGGCTGTTGCGATTGGCTAAAGATACATCAACATCAATATTTAAAGTCACCGCATAGTTTTTGTTTTTATTTTTAATATTAATGTTACCATTTGATTTCTTAAATGCATTCTTTCAAAGCAATGTTTTTCCTTAACCTGCATGACATCATTGGGTCTCCAGTCATTGGTCAGTGTAAATAAGAAAACGGGCGGCTACAACAGTGTCAAAAACGAGTTTAATCAAAAACCAAAAGTGTCCAAAGTATTGAGTTAATTTGAATTTGAAAGACAAAAATGTTATTTGTACACTCTGCAGATCTCTAAAGGCATATAATGGCAGCACCAGCACGATGCACAAACACAGAAAATGCAATGCCATGTTTCCGTTTGTGTTTTTCCAATAGTAGAGATAGTGACTTCTACCTTAGAATTTGCATTAAATGAGTAGCTATTTGAGTAAATGTTTCGATTAAATAATTAAATCAGTGGATTTATTCTATGTACTTAGTGCATTCTGGATATGAGACACGTCCCTTATCTCTTGTATTTTTTTCTATAATTTTAAGCACAATTCATTGTGTATACAATGTCATATACACAACAATTATAGTTTTAGTAAATATCCATCCATTATCTTCCACTTTTATCCTATATCAGGGTGTCCTCATGCCCATCCAAGGGAGAACGTTTCGGGCGCTGGGCAGGACATGGTGATAATCTAACGGTGGGCACACACTCACACAAACACACTCTATATGGGGCAATTTTGGAGAACTCAATTAACTTGATCCATGTTTTTGGACTGTGGGAGGAAATCGAAGAACCCGGAGGAAACCCACGCAGACACGGGGAGAACATGGAAACTCCACCCAGATGGGGATTCGAACCGGGAATCCCTAGCGCTGAGAGGCGAACGTGCTAACCACTAAGCCACCGTGCCGCAGTTTTATTAAATAGATTAATACAAATTAAAAGTCACGGTGGCTTAGTGGTTAGCACGTTCGCCTCTCAGCACTAAGGATTCCTGGTTCGAATCCCCATCTGGGTGGAGTTTCCATTTTCTCCCCGTGTTTGCGTGGGTTTCCTCCGGGTTCTCCGGTTTCCTCCCACAGTCCAAAAACATGGATCAAGTCAATTGAATTCTCAAAATTGCCCCATATAGAGTGTGTCTGTGTGAGTGAGTGTGTGCCCAGCGATGGATTGGGGCCCTGTCCTGGGTCCATCTGCCCAGTGCCCGAGACGTTCTCCACTGGATGGGCATGGGGAACCCCACCGCGACCCTAATAGAGGATAAAGCGGGAGATAATGAATGAATGAATAATTTAATAGTTAAAAATAGGTTAATTTATTAATCTTTTTTTTTTTTTCTCCTTTCATGTCTTGCTCTTAGTATAAGATAAGGCCAAGTAAATTAATTACTGCAAAGCAAGGATTGCTCACCAAAATTTGCAGCTGCTCTTACTGAAAGTAAAATGAAACATGATCTTAACTATGCTATAGATAGCAGTTGAAAAGAAGTTTGCACTTTGTTTAATATGGAAAACTTGAATGCTATAGGAAGTGTTTACAGGCCGTTATTTCTGCGAAAGGAGGATCTACTAAATATTGAGAAGTTTTTTTTTTGGTGCCCAAATTTATGAACCTGCCTAATTTTGTTTAACCAATTATTGCACAGTTTCTGTAAATCAAATAAACTTCATTTCACTTCTCAAATATCACTGTGTTTGCCCAAACTTTCACGCCCCACTGTACATATTGTACATACAACACTGCAAAAGTTTCAGGCAGGTATGAAAAAAAGCCTTAAAATAAAAATGCTTTTAAAAATAATAATTGTTTACTTTTATCAATTTACAAAATGCAAAGTGAGCGAAAAAAATAAAATTTGGTAGATTTATAATGAGGTGTATGATCTACCAATTACACTAAACAGGTGCTAATGATCATCAATTTCACAAGTAGGTTGAAACACAGTCATTAAATGAAACGGATACAGCTGTGTAGGAGGCTCAAAACTGGGTGAGGAACAGCCAAACTCTACTACCAGGCTAAGGTTGTTTCATGGCACAGGTCATACACCATGGCAAGACTGAGCACAGCAACAAGCCACAAGGTAGTTATACATCAGCAAGGTTTCTCCCAAACAAAACTTTCCAAACAGACTGGGGTTTCAAGATGTGCTGAAGCACAAAGAAACCAGTGGGACCCTGGTACACCCATCTACTGTCCAGAGAAGTCTGGCCAGAAGTGGTCTTCATGAAAGAGTTGCAGCCAAAATGCCATTCTTCCAACATGGAAACAAGGCCAAGCGACTCGACTATGCATGAAAACATGGAAAAATGAAAAAAAAAAAGACAGCACGTGCTCTAGACTGATGAATCAATCATTTTAAATATTTGGCTGTAGCAGAAGGCAAGTTTGTTTGCCAAAGGGTTGGAGAGTGATAATAATGAGTGTCCACAGGCAGCAGTGACACATGGTGGTGCATACAGCCAATGTCATTAAGAAATATCTTCAGCGTAAAGAAGAAGTCCTAGAAGTAATGGTATAGCCCCCACAGAGCCCTGATCTCAACAACATCATTGAGTCTGTCTGGGATTAAATGAAGAAACAAAAGAATTTGAGAAAGCCTACATGTACAGAAGATCTGTGGTTAGTTCCCCAAGATGTTTGGAACAACCTATCAGCCTACCAGAGTTCCTCCAAAAGTGTGTGCGAGTGTACCTAGAAGAATTGATGCTGTATTGATGCCAAATATTGATTTGATTTACAATTCCCTTCTGTTCATTCACTGCATTTTGTTGATTGATAAAAATAAACTATTAACTCTTCAATTTTTAAAAGCATTCTTAGTTTACAGCATTTTTTCACACCTGCCTACAACTTTTGCACAGCACTGTATATTAATAAAAAATTACACTGAGCTTACACTTGTTAAAGTACTCAATAAATATTAAATTTAATGAAAAGAATACCTTGGCAGCAATAAAGCATACTAGTGAGTTGATCATACTTTTGGGTTATTTTGTAGCTTTTGTAGCCCAGTGTTTCATGGGTGGGGAAAAATGGGTGGAACACAGTATTATTGATCAGATTTTAAATTAAGAATTAAACAGAATTTGATGTTATACTGTCAAAACAGATCAGACATGTTATATTATATTATGTTAATCTCATCATATATGATGAGAAAGCTGCAAACCTCTTGGATTTTTTGATTTCTGAGATTCAAATTAGCTCCTGAAAAACAAATCGGCCTAACAGATGTTGAACTAGTTTATAATTAATTTGTTTAATGTGGAAAAAAAACAAACATTTTGGTTATTTTTTTTACAATATGGACCCTTAAAAACCATAGTACAATATGCAAAATGCTACTTCATTAAAAGAATACATTGGCAGCAATAAAGCATAGTCGTGAATTGATCATGCTTTGGGGTCATTCTGGAGCTATTTGTACTAGCAGTGTGGCAAGGGTGAAAAAGAAAATGGATTACCCAGTGTATAACAATGAGACAGAACAAAGACCACATATATTATGTCCTCAGCTTAAACACTGGCTTTATGCAAAATATTGATTTAAAGCATATTTGATCATTTGCTGATGGAATTACTGTTAACCCACATTTCCCAGTCCATCTCTCCACTGTATTAGATGTAACAGCACATGTGTACTACACATGCAGCTGCCAGCAGGTGCATTAATAATCCCTAATCAATGTCCATGACCATTGGCTCTCCTCAGTCTGTCCCAGTATGCCAACAATACCTAAATCATCAGTTAAAAAAATAAAACTGAAATAAGAATGACATCAATAACAGGAAATGGATAAAAAATATTAAAATTAAAATCTCACTATGGGATACCCAACAAAACACAATTTGATTTGTTTAGGATCATCCAGTGCTATGAACTAAATAATAATTATTGTATATTTGTGCATAGGTAAACAATTAAACATCTTGCAAGATGACCAAAGGGCATCACCTAGCTACAATTATTTATATATATATATATATATATATATATATATATATATATATATATATAATGAATTGAGTTCTCCAAATTGCCCCGTATAGAGTGTGTTTGTGTGCATGTCTGTGTGTGTGTGAGTGTGTGCCCAGCGATAGATTGGCGCCCTGTCCTGGGTGTATCTGCCCAGCGCCTGAAACGTTCTCCCCTGGATGGGCATGGGGATATATATATATATATATAAATTTTTATTTTATTTTATTTTTTGTTACTAGAGAAGTTTAAAAAAAAATAAAACTTTCAGTTTATTTGCAAGTTCTGCATTTCTTCCAAAGTGGGACAATAAAGACAATAATTGTGAATTGCCTATTAAATAAATTTGACAAAAACATTTTTGTATAAAATACATATACATTTGTATAGTATATTATTCAATATAATAATCCATATTTTATCTTCATCTTATTTTTAGGAGGATGTACCAGAGAATGTGGTTGAACGGGTTGAACAAAACAACGTCCTAGATTCAGCTATGAGAGCAGCATTGTTGGCACGGATTGAACAAGAAATTAATAAACGAATTGACAACCATTTGAATTAAAAAAGTGTACTGGTTTATTTGGATTAAAAATTGCAACATGGAAAAGACACTTGTTTCAGTGTAGCTGCAATAGGTTTTATTTTTGTGAATAAGTTGTTAAACCAGAGACACTGGTGAAGTAATGGACCTTACCTGAGACTTGGGTGTTAATTGTCTTTGTCTGCACAGGGATTTAAGGCAAATGAAAGTGGGGGAAGCAGCATATCGGTGTTACACTGTGTCTCACCTTTTGTAAATCCCTGCACAAACACGTACACAGACACACACACACACACACACACACACAATGCCTCTTATTTACAAAGCCGCAACTAATCACAGTTCCACAACTGTGACATTAAAGTTAATGAGACTGATTTGGTGTCAGTGTCAGAAGTCCAAGATGATCTTCATACAAATGTTGTAATGCTTACCATTACTCATATTTTTGTAGACACCATCAAAAAGTTACATAGAAATAATACAATAAAAATGCAGTGCATTTAGCCTTATGTGAAAATTTGGACATGCTTGGTCAATTATGTTTCATTTACTTTTTAAAGTAACGAAGTTAGTGCATCCTCAACAGGGAGCGAAGTTTCTATATAAATACACTGTTACAACCATATTTCCAATTTTTTAATGTAAAATGTAATTGTACAAATGTTATTTTGTAAATTATTGAAAAAAAACTTTATTTAACCTAAATGTTTATAGTTAAAGTCTTTTTATTATATATATATAAACTTTATATACTTTTATGCGAATGTTTGGGCAGTGTTGTTAATTTTCCTAAAAAATTTTTAAAAAAAAAATAATATTTAGTAGATCCTCCTTTCACAGGAAACAGCCTGTACACACTTCCTATAGCTTCTAATGAGAGTCTGGATTGTGGCTGAAGGTATTTTAGACGATTCTTCTTTACAAAACATCCCTAGTTCATTCAGGTTTGATGGTTTCCGAACATGGACAGCTCTCTTTATGTGACGCAACAGATTTTCAATAATATTCAGGTCTGGGGACTGAGGTGGCCATTCCAGAACGTTGTACTTGTTCCTCTGCATGAATGACCTAGTCGATTTGGAGCAGTGTTTAGGGTCGTTGTCTGGTTGGAAGATCCAGCCCCGGCGCAACTTCGACTTTGTTACTGATTCCTGGACATTGCTGAATCTGAATCTGCTGATATTGATTGGAATCCATGCGGCCCTCAAGTTTAACAAGATTCCCAGTCCCTGTACTGGCCACAAAAGCCCCAAAGCATGATGGAACCTCCACCAAATTTGACTGTAGGTAGTACGTGTTTTTCTTGGAGTGCTGTGTTCTTTTTCCTCCATGCATAACGGCCCATGTTATGCCCAGATAAGTCTATTTTAGATTCATCAGTCCACAGCACCTTTTTCAAAAATGTAGCTGGCTTGTCCAAATGTGCTTTAGCGTACCTCAAGCGACTCTGTTTGGGATGTGGGTGGAGAAAAGGCTTCCTCTGCATCACTCTCCCATACAGCATCTCCTTCTATAAAGTGTGCCGAATAGTTGAACAATGCAAATTGACTCCATCAGCAGCAAGATGATGTTGTAGGTCTTTGGTGCTGGTCTGTGGGTTGACTGACTGTTCTCAACATCCTTCGCTTCTGTATTTCTGAGATCTCTGAGCTTTCTGTATCCTTCCCCTACACCATGACGGTGAACAATCTTTGTTTTCAGGTCATTTGAAAGTTGTTTTGAGACTCCCATGCTGCGACTCTTCAGACAAGGTGCAAAGAGGAGAAAAACTTACATTTGCCTCTTAAATACCCTTTCACATAATTGGAGTCACCTGTGTATGGAAGTCAAGGGTCACTGAACTTACCAAACCAAATTTAAGTTCCAATAATTAATTCAAAGGTTTTGAAATCAATAAAATGACAACAGTGCCTAAATTTATGCACCTGCCTAATTTTGTTTAACTAATTATTGCACACTTTCTGTAAATCATATAAACTTTATTTTACTTCTTAAATATCACTGTGTTTTTCCCCTATATGATATATTTAACTGAATTTGTTTATTCAAACAACCAATGATTTATAAAGGTAAATCAGGAAAATTAACAATGCTGCCCAAACTTTCGCACCCCACTGTATATATATATATATATATATATATATATATATATATATATATA
>JAFMOD010000997.1:130998-141949 GCA_019802435.1 Corydoras maculifer
AGCTCTGTGCTGTTGTAGCATCGTCACTATTTAATGGACAATTCCAGAGTCTCAGAAAGGTTTGTTTTTGTCAGTTATTATCTAACATAACATAAGAGTTATAATAATTACTTATTACTTTGTATTAACCCATTATTTAGATGAAGTTTCCATCGGAAGACATCTGGATGTGCCCTGTAAATGTTGGTGCTCACTGGGTGTTGGTGGTTAGTTTTTTTATTATTTTTTTATAGTGTTACATTCATGTGTGTGTGTGAAAATGCACATATGTTGACCTTTAATTAAAAAATTGTTTAAGTATGATAAAGAAATAACATGAAAGCACCCGATTTTAGATTATGAACATATCGCAGAAGGTCCTTATATTGGTTGATCCTTTGGCAAATGAAAGCGCTTATGAGCGTAAAGCACTACAAAACTGGAAGGTAACAGTACATGTGATAAATCAGTCAGATTTTAGACTGACAGTCAGACAGAAATCATAGTTCAGGAAGGTTTTATATGAAATGAATTTGAGTGATGCCGTTATTACCAATTACCAATTGTATTACCAATACAATTTTTAGAAATTATCTAAGAATGGCTTACCGAGGACACCAAAGTAACAAATGGAGCTTACAAACCATGCAGCACAACAAACAGGAAGATTCCAGCAGCTGTGGCATTTTAGTGTTGATGGTAAACATTTTCCATTTTGTACACATTCATAGTAACTGTTCAAATTTTTGTCAACTACAATTATATTTTACAGTTTGCAGAGTATTATCTCCAGAGGGGCGACATTAGCACTGTCCAGACCAGTCAGAAAGCAATTACCAAGGCACGGCTTCATGTGGCTTGTGCACTGCTTCAATGTAAAGGTAAGTGATATTAAATCCAGCATGAAAGTTCTGTTAAAATACATGCTAGTTCCATCACCTGGACACAAAATTTCAGTCATGTAAAGTTACTATAAAGAGTCCTTACCACTTGTAAATAAGTTGTAATAAGGTTATTTCTTTTTAAAGGTTAATCAGTACAAAAGTCATACAAAAAATCTTGCTTAATATGAGTGCTTGAAACTGCACAATTTGAAATAATTTGTTTAATTGGTCCGAAATTTCAAATAAAAACTTATGGCATTACAGCAGCTATTTCAAATGAATGTAGAAAATGTTTAAGTTTGATCATTTAATTTTAAAAGATTTTTAATTTAAGCAGTTGTATTTTTTAAAACAAATTTAAGAATATTTAAATAATTAAACATGTTACAATAATTGTTTCAGATGATTTCTGTATAGTGTGCTCACTTCTTTAAAATGATGGGGATAAGAGCATGATAGAAATGGTAAAGTATGACTAAATGTTTTTTACTCATAATTGCCTAATACCCACCTCATTGTGCAGTCTTATGTATTGTCTTTTCTCTTTCTTAGGTGCAGTGTGACCTGTGCCACAGGTGGGCACATTTTGAATGTGCCCACTATGAAAAAGAAAGTACCTCTGCATATTCATGCAAAAATGTTTAAAAATAAAATTGTAAATTGTTAATATTGTCAACTTCATTTGTTTTTATATACAGCAGTTCTGTTCATCTCATTTATATTTTTATATAGTTTTTAGTTATAGAGTATAAAAACATGCTTTCTCTGTTCTTACAGTGCACATTGAGTAAGTACTTCCAAATCAGATGCTGTCAACATTCAGATGTATTTACCTTCATTTTTGGTTGTCTTATTTCATGATCAAACATGAAATGATGTGATGTGACAAATAACAAAACGTAAAGTATACTACATATCAGATATATGTAAGTTTAATTTATCTTCTTTTCATAATAAAAAAGTTTTTTTATTATTTGTTTATAGTGTTACATTCATGTGTGTGTGAAAATGCACATATGTTGACCTTTAATTAAAAAATTGTTTAAGTATGATAAAGAAATAACATGAAAGCACCCGATTTTAGATTATGAACATATCGCAGAAGGTCCTTATATTGGTTGATCATCCTCATGATCATTGGTTGCATCCTCCGGCTGCAGCACCGGCTAAATTGACTCGCCGCTACCCCCGCCAGTAGTCGCCTCTCCGGCTGCAGCATCGGCTACTTTAATTCGGCGCTAGCCCCGCCAGCTTTGGCGCTAGGCCGCCATTAGCCGCATCCAACCGGCTGCAGCCATCGGCTACTTTATCTCGGCGCTAGCCCCGCCATTAGCCGCGTTTTTCGGCTGCAGCACCGGCTACTTTATCCCGGCGCTAGCCCCGCCATTAGCTGCATTTTTCCACTGCAGTATCCCGGCTACATTAATCCGGCGCTAGCCCCGCCAATAGCCATTTCCCCTACTGCAGCATTCAGCTACGCTTGGCGCTAGCCCCGCCTTCTCATCTCTGCTGCAGTGCTTGCTCCCCGGAGGTTGGAGCGATGAGGGGAATCAACCGGGTCCCGGATTATGGGGAGATTGTGCTCCCTCTCTCTGCCCCGATTAAGCTCCTGGCTTTGAAGCCACTGCCGTATATTATTGGTTGCCGCAGGGTGTTCGACTGGTGACCAGTTGGGAGCTTTCGGAGCGAGAGAAGGTGCTATTCAACCTCTCCCGACTCCTGGGACCTGCGCTGAGGTGGGCCAAGAGCCTGGCGTCTGCCTCACCTCAGTGAGCCGATTCGAGGCAGCGCTCTTAGCCCGGTTTGCCCGGATCACCACCTCCACGGATCACCCGCTGCGCGAGTTCTTTCTCGCCGCGCGACCCTCTGTGTGAGCCTCCCGGCCCCGCGAATCACCCGCTCCGCGAGTTCTTTCTCGCTGCCCGGGATCCGCCGCGCGATTCTCCCTGCGAGGTTCCCTGTGCTGGCAGCGAGTCTCTGCATGAGACGCAGCGCAGTCTGCGCGTGGGGACGTTATTTTCCGTCCCGCTTCTCCTCGCGGTTCTCCTCGCAATTCTCACCGCGATTCTCACCGCCATGCCCCTCGGGTTTCTCCTCGCGATTCTCCTCGCGATGCCCCTCGCGGTTCTCCTCGCGATTCTCACCGCGATGCCCCTCGGGTTCCTCAGCGATCCACGGAGCAACCGCCCTGCGACTGTGAGCCGCGCCGCGCCTTCAAGTGTTTCCTTGCTCGCCCTCGGCGAACCGCCACTCCGCAGCGCGTTGCGAGCGACCCATGCAGTGTGATCCGTCCATCGCTACATGCTGAGCGCGTGGCACTTGTCAGCCGGTTCAGCGCAACCAGCAGGACGCCCCCTGATCCGTGCCGTGCCGTGCCGCGCCGCGCCGTGAGCGACCTGCGTAGCGCCGCCTGCACGTTTTGCAGGGTTCAGGCCATCGAGCCGGTCAACGGTTGCCGTCCTGCATCGGTCGCGTCCGTCCCCGAGCCGTCCGGGTTCTCATAAGGGTGCGTCCGGTGCTCGGTGACCGCCTCCCTGAGTTCACGTTCGGCTCTTCCGCACCGGGGTTCGATCACCCTTGCGCTTACAAGGGGCCACAGCGCCGCCGTGCACACATGGGCTCACGTCGCCCTTGGTCTATGGAGGGGTTGGGGCGCGTCCGGAACCACAGAGGGTCATGCCTCCCTCGTACCCACAAGGGGTCATGGCGCCCCCACATCCTTAAGGCCAGCCACACGCACCCAAGGAACCCCACAGTCCAGGCATTCTCATGGGGTTACAGCCTTCCACAAACCCTCACAAAGGGTTACGCCGTTCCCGTACCCTCAAGAGGTTACGTCCCTCGCATGCTCACCTGGGGTCAGGCCTCCCTCGCACGCTCAAGCGGTCACGGCGTCCCCGCATCCTCAAAGGGTCCCGTCACTCTCGTGCCCACAATGAGGAGCCACGCCACCGCACTCACAAAAGGTCGCGTCCCCCTCGCACTCTCAAGCGGTCACGGCGCCCCCGCATCCTTAAAGGGTCCTGTCACCCTCGTGCCCACAAGAAGGAGCCACGCCACCGCACTCACAAGGGGTCGCGTCCTCCTCGCGCTCGCATGCGTTTGCGGCGCCCCCGCATCCTCAAGGGGTCCCGTCCCATCATCTGGGGTGCAGTCCTGTGGTCCGAGGAAGAGGCTGAGGCCGTGTATTTTTCCCACTCCGGACCATACCACGTTCGCCCTGGACTACTATGCCTCCGCGCTGGACTATTGGCCCCTGTATCAGGACAATGTGCCACCCGCACCGAACAAGTTGTTTTCTGGACTGGAGGTTTGGAGGGCTGTTCCACCCGCATGGGACTCTGGACCGGCTCCCCTATTCACGGACCAAGACTGGGCCACTTCTGCGTCCACTCGGGTCACTTCTGCGTCCACTCGGGTCATCTCTGCGTCCACTCGGGTCATCTCTGCGTCCACTCGGGTCACCTGTGCGTTCACTCGGTTCACCCCTGCGATCGCGTGTACCCCGGTCTCTCCTGCGGCCGCGTTTGTTGCTTCGGTCCCTAGGCCCGCGGTTTCCTCTCCGGTCTCCGAACCTGCTGTTTCTCGGGTCCCTGAGTTCACGTTCGGCTCTCCCGCACCGGGGTTCGGTCACCCTCACGCTTACAAGGGGCCACAGCGCCGCCGTGCACACATGGGGTCACGTCGCCCTTGGTCTATGGAGGGGTTGGGGCGCGTCCGGAACCACGGAGGGTCACGCCTCCCTCATACCCTCAAGGGGTCACGGCGCCCCCGCATCCTTAAGGGGTCTCGCCGCCCTCAAAAGGGGCCTTACCGCCCTCACAAGGGGTCTCGCCAGCCACACGCACCCAAGGAACCTCGCAGTCCACGCGTTCTTATGGGGTTACGGCCTTAGCGTACCCTCTTGGGGTCACGCCCCCCACATGCTCACAAAGGGTTACGCCGTTTCCGTACCCTCAAGAGGTTACGTTCCTCGCGTGCTCACCTGGGGTCAGGCCTCCCTCGCACTCTCAAGCGGTCACGGCGCCCCCGCATTCTCAAAGGGTCCCGTCACCCTTGTGCCCACAAGGAGGAGCTACACCACCGCACTCACAAGGGGTCGCGTTCTCCTTCGCGGCGCCCCCGCATCCTCAAGGGGTCCTGTCCCCCTCGCACTCACAAGGGGTCACCTCGCCCCCGCAACCACAAGGGGTCACATCGCCCACACCCTCACACGGGTTCACGGCGCCGCCGCTCTCCCGGTCACGTTGTCCCCGCACCCTCTAGGGGTCTTTTTGCGGTCCTCGAGCCCCCTTTTCTTTTTTTTTTCGCATCCCCTGGGTGCCTTTGCCCCCCGGTTGTTTTAAGGGGGCTATATGTCAGGTTGGAAGGGCTGGGCCACTCCCCCCTGTCTCCCATGTTTCGGGGTTGTCCATGTTGGGCTTCCGTAGGTAGGGCCCCATCCCCTTAAACTGGGATTGGGTCCTACCTGATCACATGTGACCATGTCACATGTGGTGGTATTTTAAGCCTGCTGTTCCCGTGAGCCAGCAGGTCAGCATTTGCTTATATACGTGCTTATGCGTGTACAGGTGTGTTACATCGGGTGTCTGCATTTGTTTTGTTTTGCTTTGCTCCTGCCGTTGTATTTTTGTGTTTAGCTCCCGGCACGTCCCGCTGTGCCTTTAGCGGCGTTCCCGCTGCCATCAGTAAATAAACTGATTTGTTTGCTTACCTGGTCGCCTGGCTCGCTTCCTGCAACTGCACCACGCTGCACCGCCTTCTACGGACAGCGCGCCCCGATCGTGATAACTTGTGCTTTTACTACATTTTCAACGTTTTTGTACAAATGCAGCTGCATGCTTAAATGTGTTACATAAGCAGCTATGCTCTATTTCTTATGTATTTGCTGGTTTATCTCAATATCAAACGCCAATTTATGCTTATTCAATTAGAATACATATTTAACCACAGCGACTTATATAACTAAAAGATCAAAACAAAACTTGTTATGCTTTCAGTGATTTTTACCTTTTTAGTGATATCAGTGAATTTCATGAGCGTTTTATTTGCTTACCCTTTTGTTTAGACACTGTTAACCATTTAGAAGTTTGGTGTGTTCTCCACATGAGCTTACTTAGCATTTTTTGAAATTCAGAGAACTTTACAGGTTTTTTTCCTTTTTGATCTCTTTATTTTTAGTTGTTAATATTTTCGGTAAGCATGGGTCACCATTAGGAAGTTTGGTATGTTCTCCATCT
This sequence comes from Corydoras maculifer, assembly GCA_019802435.1. Lineage (NCBI taxonomy): Eukaryota > Metazoa > Chordata > Actinopteri > Siluriformes > Callichthyidae > Corydoras > Corydoras maculifer. The sequence goes on from JAFMOD010000997.1 coordinate 137,102, forward strand.
TAGCATTGTTATCATTTTTTGACTATTAAACAACTTCACAGGTTTTTATTTCTTATATTTGCCTGTCCTTTTGTTTTTGCGACTGTCAACCTTTGGAAGTTTGGCATCTTCTCTGGCATCTTTTTCTTTTCTTTCCAAAACCAGCCAAAAGCCAGCATTTTAAATTATAAACAACTTTTTTTTACAGGTTTTTTACTTTTTCCATTCTTCCTCTTAAATTTTTGTTGTTCATTATTTTTGTAAGCCAGTCTCAACATTTTTAGTTATCTTTTTGAATAGCCACTGTCAAAATGGTTAGATTTTTTTTTGAATTTCCAAGAACTGTGAAGGTTTTTATATCCTTTAATTTTTTTTGTTAATCCTCCAACTTTTGAAGGTTTGGCATGTTCTTCATATTAGCATAGTTAGCATTTTTTAAATTTCAAACAACTTTTCAGGTTTTAATTTCTTTTTTTCTTTTTTAATTCCTTTTTGCTTATCCTTTTTAGTTGACCACAGTCAAACCTTGGGAAGTTTGTCATGTTCTCCACAATAGCATAGTTAGCATTTAAAAAAAAAAAAATACAGGTTGTATGTTCTCCACATTAGCATAGCTTACATTTTTAAAAATTTCAAACAACTTTATGTTTTTTTTTACCTTTTCTTTTTTCCTCTTAAATTTTAGTTGTTCATTTATTTGGTTGGCCACTGTGAACTTTTGGATGTTTGGTATGTTCTTCACATGGATAGCATTTCTTGACTTCCAAACAAATCTACAGGTCTTTTCTTCTTTTTTTCTCCTTTATTTTGGTTGTTCATTTTGGTTAACCAATGCCAACATTTAGAAGTTTGCCATTTTTTTTTTATTTCAAACAACTTTATTTACAGGTTTTTATTTCTTTTTTTGCTTTTAATTTTTTTTGTTTATCCTTTTGGTTGACAATTGTCAACCTTTGGAAGTTTGGCATGTTCTCCCTTAACAACATAATTTTTGGTTATCCACTGTCAACCTTTTCAAATTTTGTATGTTCTCTACATTAGCATAGCTAGCTTTTTTTTTTTAATTTCAAACAACTTTACAGTTTTTTTTTTATTTATTTAATTTTTCACTTATCATTTTGATTAGCCACTGTCAACATTTGCATGTTTGGCATGTTGTCCACATTTGCATAGTTAGAATTTAATTTCCAAGAACGGAACATGTTTATTTCTTTTTTTTCCTTTTAATATTTTTGTTTATCCTTTTGTTTAATCACCATCAACCTTGGAAAGTTTGGCATGTTCTCCATATTTGCATTTTTTGAATTTCAAACAAATTTACAGGTTTCTATTTCTTTTTTCCTTTTTATTTTTTTGGTTAACCACTGTCAATATTTGGAAGTTTGGCATGTTCTCCATATTAGTATAGCTAGCATTTCTTTCCAACAATGTTACAGGTTTTTATTCTTTGTATTTGGCTATCCTCTTTGTTTGCCACCATCAATCTTTTCAAGTTCTGTATGTACTTTTTTTTTTTTTTTACAGGTTTTTCACTTTTTCCATTTTTCCTCTTTAATCTTAGTTGTTCATTCTTTTGGTAAGCCAGTCTCAAAATATTTATCCTTTTGAATATCCATTGTCAAAATTTTGAAATTTTGCATGTTCTCCACATTTGCATAGTTAGAACCTTTTTTTAATTCCCAAGAACTGTACGAGTTTTATTTCTTTTTTTTTCCTTTTAATATTTTTTGCTTATCCTTTTGTTTAGTCACCATCAACCTTTAAACGTTTGGCATGTTTTCCACATTAGCATAACTTGAATTTTTCTGAAATGCAAACAAATGTACAGGTTTTGTATTAATTTTTTTTTTCCTCTTAAATTTTAGTTGTTCATTCTTTTGTTTATCTACTCCAAACATTTGGATGTTTTCCAAATTATCCATATTAGCATAGCTAATTTTCTTTTCTTTTCTTTTTTGAAATATTAAACAACTTTACTTTTTTTACTTTTTCAACCTTTGGAAGTTTGGTATGTTCTCCACATAAGCATGAATAGCATTTCTTGACTTTCAAACAAATATAAAGGTCTATTCTTTTTCTTTCTTTTTCCTCCTTTATTTTAGTTGTTCATTCTTTTTGTTAGCCACAGTAAACATTTAGAAGTTTGGTATGTTCTCCACATTTGCATAGTTAGAACCTTTTTTTGAATTACCAACTACTGTACAGGTTTTATTTCTTTTCTTTTTTTTCACTTCATTTTTAGTTATCATTTTGATTAGCCACTTTCAACGTTTGGATGTTTTGTATGTTCTCCACATTTGCATAATTACAACTTTTTTGAATTGCCAAAGCACTGTGCAGGTTTTTATTTTTTTCCTTTAATTTTTTTGCTTATCCTTTTGTTTAGCCACCATCAACCTTTGAAAGTTTGGCATGTTTTCCACATTTGTTTCCTCTTTTTTAAATTTTAGTTGTTCATTCTTTTGTTTATCTACTGTAAACATTTGGATGTTTTGCATGTTCTCCATATTAGCATAGCTAATTTTCTTTTCTTTTCTTTTTTGCTTGTCCTTTTGTTTTTCGCGACTGCCAACCTTTGGCATGTACTCCACATTAGCATAGTTAGCATGTTTTAAGATTTTACACATCTTTACTGGTGTTTATTTCATTTTTTTATTTTCTTGCCAACACTTTTTTGGTTATCCTCTTGGTTTGCCACTATCAACCTTTTCAAGTTCTGTATGCTCTCCACATTAGCAAAACCTGCATGTGAATAGCCACATATAGCCTTTGGAAGTTTGGTATGTTCTCCACATTAGCATGGTTAGCATTTTTGTGAATTTTAAACAACTTTACAGGTTTGTATTATTAATACTTTTTCTTTTCTTTTTTTTTTTTCAATAATTTTTTATTGAGGAAAAACAAAACAGTCTTTACATACACCGGCATTTCACACGCTTTCCTTATTTACCTCTTTTTCTTTTTCGTTTTTTCTTTTTTTTTAACTCTGTGTAAAACTTTGAACTGTATTAGTTGTAACCTAGCCCATGGGATGGAGTGGTTGACCACATTAATTGCTTTATCCCACCATTAATCAGTATATGTAGTAGCTAGTTCTCGTTCCCACGCTAATCTGGCACTGCTGACAATTGACACGTCCATCTCCAGAAGCCTGGAGTAAATCCTGGATATAATGGACTTTCTAAAGGGATTCAAGGTCAAAAAGTTGTTCCAAGGGGGAGCACTGGGAGGCTGAATATAATCAGTAAAATGGGAAGACAGTGTCTAATTTGAAAATAACGGAATAAATGTGAAGTGGGGAGATTAAATTCAGATGATAACTGTATAAATGAACAAAGAACTTGGTTTCTGTAAAGGTCTCGAAAACATTTGATACCCTTGTTGTGCCATATTCGAAAACCAGAATCAATCTGTGCTGGTGGGAACAAATGGTTGTCCATAATGGGCAATGACAAGGAGGGTGCTGTTCAACTAAAACACCTCCTAAATTGTACCCAGACACATAGAGCTAAAAGCACTAGGGGGTTATTTGTGTATTTGGAAAGTTTGAGTGGGAGGGGAGAAGCCAGCAGTGCCAGTGCAGATGAAGATGTAGAAGAGTTGGACTCTAGTCTGCACCACTGCAGGTCAGGGAAGTGAAGCCAACACAACAACTTTTGGATGTGTGCTGCAAAATAATATTTAAAGAGCTGATACAGAGCTCATAATGAGCTGATACAGAAATTTAAATAAGGTTTTAGGTAGGTACAATGGGAGAGTTTGAAACAAAAAAAGGAATTTTGGCATGACATTCATTTTGATAACATTTATTCTACCAATTAATGACAGGGGAAGAGACTTCCATCTCTGTAAATCTGTTTCAAATTTTTCCATCAGCACAGAGTAATTTGCATTGAACAATAGAGGTAAAGTGTGGGAAACATGAATACCTAGATCTTTTAAGCCGTCTGGTGTCAAATTAAACGGAATATCTGTTTGGTTCAAAGTGCATTAACAGGATAACATTGACTTTTTTGGAGATTCACCTTGTAACCTGAAAATGTGCCAAAAGTCTTAAGGAGTGCAATAATAGGGGGAAGAGATCCAGCTGGGTCAGACACATACAAAAGTAGGTCGTCCGCAAATAACAGTTTTAAATCAAAATCAGCCCGAGAAAGACCTCGAAATGATGTAAGCGATTTTAATGCAATGGATAATGGTTCAATAGCCAAAGCAAACAGCAGCAGGGGCCATCCCTGTCTAGTACCGCGTGACAATGTAAAGTATTCCGAATTACAACTATTAGTACGCACACTAGCTCGAGGACATGTATAAAGTAGTTTAATCCAGTATATGAATTTCGCCCCAAATCCAAATCGATGCAGAACTGTAAACAGGTAATCCCATTCAACCTGATTGAATAATTTTTCAGCATCTAATGACACAATTACTTCAGGAACAGAAAGGGAATGATCAGAATAAACCAAGTTTAGAAGTGTGCGACTTTTAACAAAACCATTTTGAACATGCGAAACCATGACCGGGAATACCCTCTTCAAACGAGAGGCCAAAACCTTAGCTAAAATTTTGACATCGACATTTAGGAGAGACAGAGGCCTGTATGAGGAGCAAGATGTAGGATCTTTTATTTTTCAATAAAAGAGATATAGATGCCTCCCGTAAAGTTGGTGGAAGAGAGCCTGACCTCAGGGATTCCTTAAAGACGGCCAATAATAGCGGTGCCAATTTATCTTTAAACAGCAGAGTCCAGATTTGGAAGTTCCAAATTATAAAAAAAAGATGACATCTCCGGGCTATCAGGCAAAGATTCTGACTGATATAGTGCTGCATAAAAAGCCTTGAAAGCAGAATTTATGGCCAGAGGGTTAG
>JAFMOD010000997.1:149470-161086 GCA_019802435.1 Corydoras maculifer
CAAAAGTGCATCCAAATAATAAAAATACTGCTCTTCCCACGGAGATCAAAAAAATAACGTCTAGCACATGTCGAGCGAAAACCGGAAGTATCTACTTTTTCTTTTTTTATTCTTTTTGCTTATCTTTTTGGTTTATATAAATCAGTCATATAAATCATATAATTGACATTTGAAGGCAGATGTGTATATTTACACATCAATTCATGCACTCTTACTGCATGAAGGACTTTCATCCACAGCCACTTATAATTTAGAGAACAACGCAAACCTTGTTATGCCTTCTGTGACTTTTACTTTTTTAGTGATATCAGTGCATTTCATAAGCGTATTATTTGCAGTTCTGCTCTATTTCTAACGTATTTGACGTTTGAAGGCAGATGTGTGTATTTGCACATCAATTCATGAAGTCATACGGCATTTTTAAAGTTTTTGTGTATTTAAGGCACTTTTAACATTTTTTAAGCAGTGCAGCTGCATGCTTCTTGTTTTATACGTTGTCTCTGCGTTTCATGCTCTATTTCTCACATTGGTGTCAATTTCAAACGCAAATTTTGGCATTTTGAGCACTTTACTTGCAGTTCTGCTTTGTCAGGAATTTTAAATTACGTGCACATAATAAGAGTCTCAAAATGGCCAAAAGTTTGCATTCAAACAAAGGACTCTTATGGGTTCCTGCCGCCATTAGGAAGTAGGGTGGGGCACACTAGATTTGAACCAAAATACTGGTCTTGGATTGGCTGATTTAAACCCTAGGGCGGTAATCTACGATTGGCTTAGGCTGGTAAGGGGCGGGAACTAGACGTAACGGATATATACACAGGTAAACATTGCGGGGGGGCGCACTATCACTTAGACCCGGAGGCAGACATCATCGGAACGCTTAGGATGGCAGACCCGCTGGCCAGCATGAGTTACTGACCGTGTTCATAAAGTTTTCTTTGTTCTTAATAAATTAGTTGAGACGACCATTTTTGCATAGGCTCGTTCTTTCTGCCTTTTTCAGAATCAAAAGATCCTAACAGCTTTAATAAAAGCAAAGACATTTATTAATGTCTTGCCTGGTTTTGCATTTACTGAGTTAGTGACGTTGTGCTGTCATATAATTCACGATGTTGTGATTCCTGAAAACTTTTGAAGGCAGATGTTCATATTTTATCATCAATTCTTGCGCTCTTACTGCATTTTCAAAGTTTTTGTACAATCAAGCCCATTTTTACATTCAGTGCAGCTGCATGCTTCGTGTTTTAAGCAGCTATGCTCTATTAAATTCTATTAAATTATTTTTTGCTTATACTTTTGGTTGACCCCTGTCAAACCCTGGGAAGTTTGGTATGTTCTACATCTTATCTTAGGATTTTTTGGCTTTCAAACAACTTTACAGGTTTTTATTTCTTCTTTTCTTTTTTTTATTTTCTTTTTTGCTTGTCCTTTTGTTTTTGCGACTGTCAACCTTTGGAAGTTTGGCATGTTCTCTACATCAGCATAGTTAGAGTTAGCATGTTTTAAAATTTTACACATCTTTGCAGGTGTTTTTCATTTTTTCTTCTCTTTAGCAAAGCCTGCATTTTTAATTATAAAAAACTTTTTTACTTTTTTCATTTCTCCTCTTTAATTTCAGTTGTTCATTCTTTTTGTAAGCCAGTCTCAACATTTTTTAATTATCCTTTTGAATAGCCACTGTCAAAAATTGGAAATTTGGCATATTCTCCACATTTGCATATACTTTTTTTTTATTTCCAAGAACTGTGAAGGTTTGTATGTCCTTTTAATTGTTTTTTGTTTATCCTATTGTTTAGCCACTGTCAACTTTTGAAAGTTTGGCTTGTTCTTCACATTAGCATAGTTAGCATTTTTTGAATTTCAAACAACTTTTCAGGTTTCAATTGCTTTTTTCCTTTTAAATTCTTTTTTGCTCATCCTTTTGGTTGACCACTGTCAACCTTTGGAAGTTTGACATGTTTTCCACATGTAGCATAGCATGCATTTTTTTTGAATTTCAAACAACGTTACAGGTTTTTATTTCTTTATTTCTTTGTATTTTTTGGTAATTCTCTTGGTTTGCCACTGTCAACTTTTTCACATTTTGTATGTTCTGCACATTAGCATAGCATTTTTGGAAATTTCAAACAACTTTACAGGATTGTTTTTCTTTTTTTTTTACTTCACTTTTTAGTCATCATTTTGATTAGCCACTGTCAACCTTTGTATGTTCTCAACATTAGCATAGCTTGCTTTTTTTTTTTTTAAATTTCAAACATCAAGCAAACGGTTCGTTCATTGTCCTGAGCGGAATAACCGGGGAGCAGCCTCAACTCAAAACACAGACACAGTCAATGAGTGGCTGTCATCAGACAGTGGGGCATTCCAGGAACAGGAAACGCAAAAGCGATACAAACGGCTGGGTCAAACATGGCGCGAACGAGCGTTGTCTTCCATCCACAACTGAGAAACCTCTGCACTGGTAGAACCGAAGAGCCGGCTTAAGTAAGCAGCAGCCGTAATGAGACGCACCTGTGGTTAATAATCAAGGGGATGAGGAACGGTAAGTGGAATAGCCCAAGTTAGATGGAACGGAGGGTGTGTGCGGGCGTGTGACAAATTAATTAATTCATTCATTCATTATCTTCCGCGTTATCCTATATTAGGGTAGCAGGGCATTCCCCATGCCCATCCAGGGGAGAACGTTCTGGGCGCTGGGCAGACACACCCAGGATAGGGCGCCAATCCATCGCTAGGAACACACTCCCTTTATATGGGGAAATATTGGAGAACTCATTTGACTTGATCCATGCTTTTGGACTGTGGGAGAAAACTCACTGAACTCTCAGATCAGATCCACCTGGCTGTGTCTGGTTTTGTGTCCCCACTATGTAGCAAAGATGTGTATGTGTTTTTGTGTATGTGTGTACTCATAACCTGAAATGATCTTTTCTGGATGGGGATTGGGCACCTCCTCTTCCAGTTTCCAGCAGTTTTGTGACTGTTTCTTGGCCATAACTTTGTCACCATAGATTTTCGAGGTCTTCTATTGTGTTTAGTTCAGGACGCTGGCTGGAATTTTATTCAATATTTTCAGTTTCAAGTAACTGCTGTACCCATTTTGCTGGCTGCATAGAATGTAGCTATTGGTCTTGAGAATTCGCTAAATGATGAATTTGCTTGTATTTGTGTATTTGAAGCTGTGGAATAAAGGAATAACATCGTGAGACTGTAAGGAGTGCACTCCTCACCTGTTTTACGTTTCATTTAGTTATTTTTGTTAAGTGTTCCTTGTTTAGTTTATTAGTTTGTTAATTCATTGGTTGCTGTTTCTTTATATCATTGGTTTGATTTAAGTTTATATTCTTTCCGGAACCGATCGGAGTGAGTAGATCCGCTACTCGGAACGACGTAGTCGGGGGCGGGGATATGTTGCCAACAGAACAGTTTATTTTAGCCACACACAGAGTTCACAGTGCTGGAACCAAACATTAACTGACGATCACAGGGGATGCGGAGCTGAGGTCTGACGTCACCGCGTAGTCGGCGTCACCGCGTAGTCGGCGAGCTGAAGGATCTGGAACTGCAGCCAGATCCTTCAGCTCAGCGTTCGGGAGCCCCCCCTCAATCGCCTCCTGCACACAAAACACAGCTGCCAGAATCCCAGCACAAAGGACTGACAAGACATCACACACAACACTATCTGGAACATCCGTAACACAAACAGGAGGAGAATAACACTGGGGACCACCACTAACAGAAGCACACATCTCAGACGCCCCACATGGTGTGGGTTTGTCTTGTGTTCACGCCCCTGTAATTATGCACACCTGGTTCCCTGATCACTGTCCCTATTTAGGTTGCTCACTCCCGTCACTCTGGGCTAGATGGTCTTGGTTCGTGAACCTACCCTCGCTACGCCTCGTCCACTCTGGCCCACACCCCATCTCTGGTTCTCGTCCTGTTTACGCCTACGCGGCGTACGCGGCGTAGCCTTCAGGGCGGAGTGTGGCTACACAGGTAAAGGGAGTAGGCGGTGAACTGTAAACCAAAACATAGAACACAGACCAGCAAGACGAGGTGGACAGGACAAGGCGAAGCAGGACGAGGCAAAAACAGGACTAGGTGTACAGGACGAGGCGATAACAGGACGAGGCGTAAAACAGGACGAGGCGATAACAGGACGAGGCGTAAACAGGACGAGAACCAGAGACGGGGTGTGGGCCAGAGTGGACGAGGCGTAGCGAGGGTAAGCTTTTTGCCATTCAAGTTCATCAGTACCTTCTGGAAAAATTCGAAGGTGAATTTGTGCTCTGGAGAATAGCTCAAGTTAAGTGAATAAATCAATCCCAACAGGATAGCACAGCCAAGCGAAATGCTTCCCAGGTTGCACAGCAGCTCAGTACCCTCAATAACAACTCCAACATCCTCAGGCTCCTTCACAGCATAGCGCCCTCTTTGCGGATTACATAAAGCCCCATTACAGTCTGTGCAATCTCCCTCTCAGTATCCTCACTGTTGCAGTTCTAAGGTGAACAGAAGAAAGTAACATTTCTTGACAATAGAAAACGCACACAAACAATGTTACACAGTGAAATATCTACTAACCATGTACTCTTTGACAAGGCTGTCAGCGTTCTCGTTCAGGTAAACGCAAAGACATTTCAGCACACAGTCTCATCTGAGACAAAGGTTGTTACACTGCAATTAAAAAAAAGGTAGGTATATAAATGTGGGAATATAAAGTTTGTGGCATATCAGTGACCAGTAGGTATGATATATTAAAGTATTTTAAGCTAAAATTATGACATCCAAAATTTCAATTACGATAAAACTGGCTGCAAAAGAGAACACCATAATGCTCATTCCTTTGCTGTTGGGGCCATAATGAGCCTGACCTTCTTCCCAAAAGCTCCCCCTCTGTTGCTGAATATTTTAATCAGGTTATCGGTGTATTTGTCCAGCTGTCCTAAAAACGCATAAATTCTGCATTTACCTAAAAGTAAAAAGGGAACAGAACAAAAATAAAGAAAACTTAACAAAAAAGAAAATATTTGTATAATTAAGAAAACTGACACTTTGCCGATAATGTTTACCATAATATTACAGATGATACTTACTTCATTCACAGTAAACAATGCAGGCCATCTGTTTTGGAAGTCAGAAACCAATGGTGAGTCCTGGACCATTTCCTGTCGCCTGTAAGAAAAAGTCTGCTGCATTTTTTTTCCTGATCCTTGAAGGTATTCATTGTTTTTCTTTTTAACTTCAGTGCAACCCTTTCCTTCTCAAGGTTCTCTGTTGTTTCTCCTTTTGGGAGGCAAGGAAGAAAATTGACCTCTGCTTTCTTTTTGATGTGTGCAGCTGCTTTTCCCTCACCTTTTCACTTATTCTTGAGAGAATTCACACTGACCTCAGGATGTCTAATTCTTAGATTTGTGCACAAATTTGCCATCTTAATTTTCAGATAGTGTTTCCATCCTTCATGGCCAGTGCGAGTACCTTTCTCCCTCAAGCGTTGATGAGTCTTTAATAGAGCTTCAGCAGCTTCCTCAAGTTAAACCTAGTGTACCAAGTGTACCTGAAGATCTCTTCAGCCATACCTTCAAGGATATCAGATTGTAGCTTTGGTGGAGGGGTAAGAAGAGTACCATTTTTAAGAAATTCAGTGTTTGCTTTTTGAAGCTGAAGTTCTGCGCATGATGAAAACTGAGGTACAGCAAAATCTTGATACCCAAGCATCACTATCTTGAACACTACACTTAAATGATTCAGTTCTTTGGTCCTTTGGTGGGACAGTGGACCATGAGGTTCGAAGCAAAACACAGCTTCTTTAAAAAAGTTTTGACCTTAAAAATCAATTATTAATATTCTGAATCATTCAACAAGGCATCACTTTATATATATAAATAATAATAAAAAAAATCTTCAAGTTGGGTGCCGGTATTTCTCATGTTAATGACAATAACATCATACATTAATCTTGGTGCAAAGAGGAGAGATCAGTCGGTTGTTCAAGACCAACTAGGTCAATTTCTCTGCTTGGGGATACAGTTAGTTCAAAAGCTCTAAAATTATCATTATACCATGCACTTAATACTTTTATCACAAAACTCAAGTTGTTCCCAACAATGCACATTTGGAGAATTTCTACAAACTCAGGTAGACCACCAGTTGAACCTTTAGCAATTAGCATGCCAATTCTATAATTGATTTCTTTGTCTGAGACATTTTTTGCAAGATGAACCAAAGTGATCCCAGGGTACTTGCCACTATTTCCCTGTTTAGGATGTCCACAGGAAGTGTTGAAACTTTTGAAAAGACTAATGAAGACTTTTTAATACTGGAAGAATGCATGTGATATGCAATCATTTGCTGATGTTTGCCTGCAAGTGTTAATGCTATATTTTTGAAACAATTAGTATGGCGAGCAACTTTTTTAAAGAAGCTATGTTTTGCTTCAAACCTCATGGTCCACTGCCCCACCAAAGGACCAAAGAACTGAATCATTTGAGTGTAGTGTTCAAGATAGTGATGCTTGGGTATGAGTCGTGTAGGGAAAAGCTCTAAAAATCTGTGCCTGTGCTCTAAAATTATGCAGTCCAAATATGCAATTGTTTCTTCATTATGAACAGGTGCAACGGCAAGTTCAACTATTTCTTTCAAGCCAAGAACTACAAGCCATGCTGGCTCATCCTCTGGTATTAAGTCTGCAATAATAAATAGGAGTAATCTTAATAAATTCCAATTTTCATGTACATTACCTCCTATGGTGGCTTTGTGGTTAGCACGTTCGCCTCTCAGCGCTAGGGATTCCCGAGTTTCCATGTTCTCCCTGTGTCCGCGTGGGTTTCCTCCGGGTTCTCCGGTTTCTTCCCACAGTCCAAAAACATGGATCAAGTCAATTGAGTTCTCCAAATTGCTCCATGTAGAGTATGTTTGTGTGAGTGAGTGTGTGCCCAGCGTTAGGTTGGTGCCCTGTCCTGGGTGTGTCTGCCTGGCGCCCAAGACGTTCTCCCCTGGATGGGCATGGGGAACCCAAACACGACCCTAATAGAGGATAAAGCGGAAGATAATGAATGAATGAATGATCTCCTATGGTCTTTGTAGAGGCAAAGGTAGGTTTGAGAAATAAAATCACGTATCAGCGCTTTTTTTACAGCACGGTATTGGAAGCACTTATACACACGCGCGCACACATTTTAACACACAATGTGATTCATTCCGAATCGCGATATCTGCAAGCGAGCGGTCTGCCCCCACCATCTCTTGCTGTTCCAAAAACCGACACGGGGGTCGAAATCCCTGTGAGGGGGGGTTCCCCATGCCCATCCAGGAGGGAGCGTCTCAGGCGCTGGGCATATACACCCAGGACAGGGGGGACAATCTATCTCTGTGCACACAGACACACTCTATATGGGGCAATTTGGAGAATTCAATCGATTTGATCCATGTTTTTGGGGAGATCATGGATGACATGGGGAGATCATGGAAATTCCACCCAGATTGGGACTCGAACCGGGAATCCCTAGTGCTGAGAGGAGAACGTGCTAACCACTAAGCCAACGTGCCCCCCCCCCCAATACTAATATGATGTGTGTAAACAGGTTTCAATATAAAAGCCTAAAAAAATTATTAACCCTGGTAGATCTCAATGACCCGTCCAATGGAAAAGTAGATCTCGGGCCAAAAAAGTGTGGGCACCCCTGATCTACATTTATTCCTTCTGTTTCCAAGGATTTCAGATCTGCCAACAACTCTGAGAAAACTTTGTGTATTCCAAAACGTTTAAGGTCATTCTCAATACACAACAATAGTAAAAAGAGGAACTTTGTGTGTCCTCTTGGCAGAACCCAATGGATTCACAATTTCAAAAGAATCTTGGTACAAAATCAATTTGAGGCTTTCAGGGTTTTCATTAAAAAACTGGTTACGTTTGAAATGTCCATCATACACATCTGTAAGAATCTCTGTGTCAGCATCTCCAGACTGTTCTGACTTTGTGTTCCTCCATAAAGGAGACTGTAAGAAGCTCTTCAGAGTTTCTGTCACTGGTATGTACTAAGCATATTTTTGTTTCATTTTTTCATCCAATCCCAAAGCCAGTTTTTGGGGTTCTGTATATTTGAAAATTTTTGTGAATGTCTGGTTTCTGGAGTATACTGTTCTTAACTGTCCCTGATGACAGGCAGAGAACATATCTGACTTTTTCATGCAGTTATAGATTTGACTGATCACTTCCTTTGTAGGCTTGACCTAACTCGTGAATATTTTGCATTTCCTCAACAATAATTAGAGGCAGGTATGAGCATCTGCCCTTGCAGTTTAAGGTAAAAGAGACACATTTCTGAGATATAAGTTACTATCATTCTCTAGCATGTCAATAGTTTGACTACTGGTTGCTTGCATGGCTTCATGTGCGTTTTCAGAATCGTCTGTACTGTACAAGTGCACGTGAGGGCTGAGTTTCCAAGTACATGCCGTCAATACGATCAGGGGAGCATGCTTTATGCTTCCTACACATGTGAGAAGTAAATGACAACTTTTTTATAAATACATTCTTACAACCTCTAACTGGGCATGACACTGGCCTGCCTTCTCCAATATGGTCATTTAAGTGAGACACTAGTTCTTTCACCGTGCGAAAATGGCGGGAACATAATGCAACTGCGCATTTTAAATAAGAAGTGTGGCGCAGGGGGCATTATGCACGTGATAAAAATAGCCTTTGAAAGCATAGTAAGTTGTAATTGTTTGACTACAGTTAACGAAAACACACTTGAAAACACAACGAGGCTCATTTCTATGTACAATGTAGCACATAAGTTCTTAATGTACTCATTTTCTTTGTGTAAAAATGGCAGTTGATAATTTTTTTAGAAAATTTTAGATTTTTAGTAAAACTAACCTCTCGTCAAACTTCTAATCACGCATTGGTGTAGCAGTTAAACGCTCACGGCACTAGCTTACAACATGTGCTCGCTCCTCGACTTCGCTTCTCCACAGAAGACGGCGGCATCGGCTCGTTATTGACGTCAGCTGCAGCAGTGAACGTGAGGCTCGCGTTTCTCTGCCCTGAGTGTATCGTCCAATAAAAACGAAAGTCAGCTGCACGCTTACAAATTCAAAATTATATTACTCCTTGACCCAAAATAGTACAAGTCTGGTTACTGGATGGCAGGCTTGACTCCATGTTGCAGTGGCGGAAACTCCACCTCTTTAGGGTCAGGGAGTTTTATTAAAAACATTTTTTAAACCTAAAGTTGTAACATTAAATGAAGATTACTCTTTTTACCATATTGAAATAAAAGAAATCAAAGAAAAATATTTATAGATTTTTGGTGGTGTATGTCAATATAAATAAATTTCAAACTGCTGAAATTCTCAAACAAGACTTACTTTTCCTTTCAAAACAAGAAATATTACATCTTATTACAATTTTCTCATATCATATCATATCTCCTGCTCTAGGCAAACTTATTGTCATTTTCCTTAGATGTATAGTTTATTTAAATTATTTACTGTGGGATCAGTTTTTATTTTTCAAAAATTGAGGGATCCCCCTCCCCCAATCTGAAAATACAGTATATTGATAACCACTATTTTGATTATTCCATTAATCATGTTAAAAGTATACAGCATAAAGTTGTAAAGTGAATTACTTATATGTTTTGTATTTTCAAAAACAACTGATAAAAACCTTAGTTTTTCCAGCATTTAAATGTCATATTAACAAAATTGCTTTGTTATGGCTATTACAATATTTTTCTGTGTTTTATCCCACCATTTGTAGTTTAAACAAATACATTTGATTATAATCACATTTTTTGTTGTAAAAAACATAAAAGAATTGTTTAACAGTTCACAAAGTATTAGTGTGAATTAAACATAACATTTATGCTTTCCACTTTACAATATATTTATGTTGTGATTTAACAGTGTTTTTAGGTAAATTCCACGGCCATTTTTTTACAGTGTAGGACCCAATCCCTGACCTCGATGATGAGACTACGGAAAAACCAAACAAAAAAACTCAAGACCGAAAACCCAGGGAGGAGTGGTGTAGCACTCCCAAACCTAACACAATATTAAAACAAGTTAGTAATAAGTGAGAAGGCCTGTCTCAGTTCAGTATAATTTTGCAAATCACACATTTTAATATACAGCTAACAAAAAACACATAAAATGCACAGAAACACTTCAATATCTACGGAAAATGTGCAAAAAAAATGAAAAACACAAAAAATGCACATGCAAAATGAACAAAAAACAGACAAAAAAACATGAGAAATGCACAAAAACACACAAAAATCACAGATAACATTCGAAATGCATGAAATGCACAAGATAAATATGAAAAACGTACAAAAACACACTAAATGCACAGAAAACCTGCAATAGGTACAGAAAATGTGCAAAATGCATGAAAAACAGACGAAATTAACAAATAACATGCAAAATGCATGAGATACGCACGAAAAATGTGAAAAATGTGCAAAAAACACACAAAATGCACAAACACTTTAATGGTAAATGTGCAAAAAAAAAAAAAAAAATGCACAGAAAACATGCAAAGTGAACAAAAAACTTGGGAAATGCACAAAAACACACAAAAATCACTGATAACATGCAAAATGCATGAAATACACAAGATAAATGTGAAAAACGTACAAAAAATACACCAAATGTACAGAAAACCTGCAACATGTACAGAAAACGTGCAAAATGCACGAAAAAAATACAAAATTCACAAATAACATGCAGAATGCATGAGATACGCACAAAAAATGTTAAAAATACGCAGAAAACACACAAAATGCACAGAAACACTTCAATGTCTATGGAAAATGTGCAAAAAAAAAATAATGAAACACATAAAATGCACAGAACAAAAAAACGGACAAAAAAACATGGGAAATGCACAAAAACACAAAACAATCACAGATAACATGCAAAATGCATGAAATACAGAAGATAAATGTGAAATGCACAGAAAACCTGCAATAGGTACAGAAAATGTGCAAAGTGCACGAAAAACAGACAAAAAACGTAGAAAATGCACAAAAACAGAAAAAAATCACAGACAAAATGCAAAATGCATGAGATATGCACGAAGAACGGGAAAAATGCACAAAAACACACAAAATGCACAGAAACACTCTAATGTCTACGTAAAAGGTGCAAAAAAATGAAAAAACACAGAAAATGCACAGAAAACATGCAAAATGAACAAAAAACAGACAAAAAACATGGGAAATGCACAAAAACACACAAAAATCACAGATAACATGCAAAATGCATGAGATACGCACAAAAAACCTGAAAAATGTGCAAAAAATACACAAAATGCACACTTCAATGTCTACAGAAAACGTGCATAATGCATGAAAAACGGACAAAAAACGTGGGAAATGCACAAAACCACAAAGACAACATGCAAAATGCATGAGATACGCACGAAAAACGTGAAAAATGAGCATAAAACACACAAAATGCACAGAAACTCTAATGTCAACGGAAAATGTGCAAAAAAAAAAAAAAGAAAAACACATAAAATGAACAGAAAACATGCAAAACGGACAAAAAACATGGGAAATGCGCAAAAACACACAAAAATCACAGATAACATGCAAAATG
>JAFMOD010000997.1:162429-177876 GCA_019802435.1 Corydoras maculifer
AACACATTAAATGCACAAAAACACAAAAAAACCACAGATAACATGCAAAATGCATGAAATACACAAGATAAATGGGAAAAACGTACAAAAAACACACTAAACCTGCAATAGGTACAGAAAACGTGCAACATGCACGAAAAATGGACAAAATACGTGGGAAATGCACAAAAACACACAGACAACATGCAAAATGCATGAGATATGCGCGAAAAACGTGATGAATGCGCAAAAAACACACAAAATGCACAGAAACAATTCAATGTCTATGGAAAATGTACAAAAAAAAAAAAAAGAAAAACACATAAAATGGACAGAATATTACAGTTCTACGAACCGGTCGGAGTGGGTGGATCCACTATTCGGAACGACGTAGTCTGTAGGCGGATTTGTTGCCAACAAAAGTTTATTTAGCCACACACACAAGGGTAAACAGTACTTTGGGGAATGTAACACTGAGGGATGAACACAGGGGCCGCGGAGCTGGGGTCTGATGTCACGGCGTAGTTGGCGTCAGACGTTAGCAGGGCCGTGTTCCAATCCGCAGGATGGAGTGTGGCTAAACACCGGGCAACAGCGGCTGGATGGTGCACTGCAATACATAGAACACAGAACACAGAATCAACGAGACGAGGTGTAACAGAACGACGTGCAACAGGGCGAGGCGAAACAGAGCGAGGCGAGAACAAGGCGAGACAGAGAATCGGAGACGAGGGTTGTGGGCCAGAGTGGACGAGGCGTAGCAAGGGCATGTGCACAAACCAAGACCATCTACCCCCGAGGGACAGAAGTGAGCTGCTTAAATAGGGAACAGTGATAGGGCAACCCAGGTGTGCATAATTACGGGGCGTGATCAGACCAACCAAGACCATGTGACAATAACAAAACCTGACGTAAAGACCTACCCACAACACGTGACAATACCAAACATACAGGGGCGTGGAGACTAGACTAATAAGGGGCGGAGCTACCCAGGAACTGACTCGGAGCGGGGAGCAACTGACTCGGAGCGGGGGGGCAACTGACTCGGAGCGNCGGGGGGGCAACTGACTCGGAGCGGAGGGCAACTGACACGGAACCCCGAGCCACAAGTCCACTGGAACCTCGGGCCGCTCCACGGGAACCTCGGGCCGATCCACTGGAACCTCGGGCCGCTCCACTGGAACCTTGGGCCGCTCCACTGGAACCTCGGGCCGCTCCACTGGAACCTCAGGCCGTTCCAATGGAACCTCGGGCCACCCCACGGGACCCTCAGGCCGCTTCACAAAGGACATGCGCCGCTCCACTGAAACCTCGGGCCGCTCCCCAGGAATCCTGTCTGAATGCATCGCCAATGTGGAAGACGGATCCGGTACCTGGTAAGCGGAGTACATGGGCAGGTCCTTGAGCAGCAGGCGATGCGGGCAGAGAAGCGAGCACATTCTGAAGTTGAAAGGAGAGCTTTCCGATCATGTCCGCCAAATCCTTCTGGAGGCGGAAGAAACACTCGAAGCGGGGTTCAGCTGGCCGTCCAGTTGAAGGGGAATACGCTGGCTCCGCCCCACAGAAGAGTCGATCCGAGGGATCCATGTTGGCTAGATGGTAATGTTACGGTTCCACGAACCGGTCGGAGTGGGTGGATCCACTACTCGGAACGACGTAGTCTGTAGGCGGAGATTTGTTGCCAACAAAAGTTTATTTAGCCACACACACAAGGGTAAACAGTACTTCGGGGAACGTAACACTGAGGGATGAACACAGGGGCTGCGGAGCTGGGGTCTGATGTCACGGCGTAGTTGGCGTCAGACGTCAGCGGGGCCGTGTTCCAATCTGCAGGACGCACAGGGTGAAGTGTGGCTAAACACCAGGCAACAGCGGCTGGATGGTGCACTGCAATACATAGAACACGGAACACAGAACCAACGGGCGAGGCAAAACAGGGCGAGGCGAGAACAAGGCGAGACGAGGCGTGGCAGAGAATCGGAGACGAGGGTTGTGGGCCAGAGTGGACGAGGCGTAGCAAGGGCATAAGCGCAAATCAAGACCATCTAGCCACGAGGGACGGGAGTGAGCTGCTTAAATAGGGAACAGTGATAGGGGAACCCAGGTGTGAACAATCAGACCAATCCAGACCATGTGTCAATAACAAAACCTGACGTAAAGACCTACCCACAACACGTGACAGTAACAAAACCTGACGTAAAGACCTACCCACAACACGTGACAATGACAAACCCTGACAAAGACCTACCCACAACACGTGACAGTAACAAACAAAGGGGCATGGAGACCAGACTAATAAGGTGCGGTGCTAACCAGGAAGCACCACCCCTCCATGACAGACCCTAACATAGAAAACATGCAAAAATGCACAAAATGCACAAAAACACACAGACAACATGCAAAATGCATGAGTTACGCACGAAAAATGTAAAAAATGCACAAAGAACACACAAAATGTACAGAAACACTTCAATGTCTACGGAAAATGTGCAAAAAAAAAAAGAAAAACATAAAATGCACAGAAAACATGCAAAGTGAACAAAAAACGTGGGAAATGCACAAAAACACACAAAAATCACAGATAACATGCAAAATGCATGAAATACACAAGATAAATGTGAAAAACGTACAAAAAACACACTAAATGCACAGAAAAACTGCAAAATGTATAGAAAAATACAAAATTCACAGATAACATGAGATATGTAGGAAAAATGCATGAGATATGTAGGAAAATGCATGAGATATGTAGGAAAAATGTAAAAAATGCGCAAAAAACACACAAAATGTACAGAAACACTTCAATGTCTACGGAAAATGTGCAAAAAAAAAAGAAAAACATAAAATGCACAGAAAACATGCAAAGTGAACAAAAAACGTGGGAAATGCACAAAAACACACAAAAATCACAGATAACATGCAAAATGCATGCAATACACAAGATAAATGTGAAAAACGTACAAAAAACACACTAAATGCACAGAAAAACTGCAAAATGTATAGAAAAATACAAAATAACATGAGATATGTAGGAAAAATGCATGAGATATGTAGGAAAATGCATGAGATATGTAGGAAAAATGTGAAAAATGCACAAAAAATATACAAAATGCACATAAACACTTTAATGTCTACGGAAAATGTGCAAAAAAAAAGAAAAACACATAAAATGCACAGAAAACATGCAAAATGAACAAAAAATGGACAAAAAAACGTGGGAAATGCACAAAAAACAAAAACAAAAATCACAGATAACATGCAAAATGCATGAAATACACAAGATAAATGTGAAAAACGTACAAAAAACACACTAAATGCACAGAAAAACTGCAGAATGTATAGAAAAATACAAAATTCACAAATAACATGAGATATGTAGGAAAATGCATGAGATATGTAGGAAAAATGTGAAAAATGCACAAAAAATAAACAAAATGCACATAAACACTTCAATGTCTACGGAAAATGTGCAAAAAAAAGAAAAACACATAAAATGCACAGAAAACATGCAAAATGAACAAAAAATGGACAAAAAACATGGGAAATGCAGAAAAAACAAAAACAAAAATCACAGATAACATGCAAAATGCATGAAATACACAAGATAAATGTGAAAAACGTACAAAAAACACACTAAATGCACAGAAAAACTGCAAAATGTATAGAAAAATACAAAATTCACAGATAACATGAGATATGTAGGAAAAATGCATGAGATATGTAGGAAAATGCATGAGATATGTAGGAAAAATGTGAAAAATGCACAAAAAATACACAAAATGCACATAAACACTTCAATGTCTACGGAAAATGTGCAAAAAAAAAAGAAAAACACATAAAATGCACAGAAAACCTGCAATATGTACAGAAAATGTGCAACATGCACGAAAAACGGACAAAAAACGTGGGAAATGCACAAATCACAGATAACATACAAAATGCATGAGATACACACGAGAAATGTGAAAATTGCGCAAAAAACACAAAATGCATAGAAACACTGCAATGTCTACAGAAAATGTGCCAAAAAAAATGAAAAATACATAAAATGCACAGAAAACATGCAATATGAACAGAAAACCTGCTAAATGTATAGAAAACGTGCAAAATGCACGAAAAATACAAAATTCACAGAAAATGTGCAAAATGCACGAAAAACGGACAGAATGCGTGGTAAATGCACAAAAATACACAGACAACATGCAAAATGCATGAGATACATGCAAAAAACACTTCAATGTCTATGGAAAATGTGCAAAAAAAAAAAGAAAAACACATAAAATGCACAAAAACACACAAAATTCACAGATAACATGCAAAATGCATGAAATACACAAGATAAATGTAAAAAACGTACAAAAAACACACACAAAATGCACAGAAAACCTGCAAAATGTATAGAAAACGTGCAAAATGCACACTGTAAAAAAATAGTCTCCTCAACTTAAAAAATCTTAGTGACCCGTTGCACCTATATTTTTAAGTTGGGCTGATTTAAGTTCTGTAAAATGCATATTACAATTTCAGCTGACAATCCTAAAATGTTGGCCCAATTAAAAAATGTTAAGTTAAGTCAGTGAAGTGTTCTGTTTGAACCAAATACTTTTAGTTGAGTCAAACAAAATATTTCGTTTTGGCCCAGCTACATTTAGTTTGTTCAGTTAACTATGTGACAGACTATGTTGTCTGTGAATGTTGTGTGTTTTTTTTTGCATTTCCCACGTTTTTGTCGTTTTTCATGCATTTTGCCCGTTTTCTGTACATTTTGCAGGTTTTCTTTGCATTTAGTGTGTTTTTTATACGTTTTTCACATTTATCTTGTGTATCTCATGCATTTTGTGTCACGGGGTAAAACCCCAAAACGAGAAACACACAGTCAGTAGACATAAGGTGTTGACGTCACTGGTCAGCAGAGTCTTCTTTGGCACTGCGGAAGATGAGGTAAGGAACGGGGCAGGCACGCAGGACCCGGAGTTCTGAAGTCTCTCACGTGTTCCCAGGTGTCTTGTCCTAGAGGAGACCAGCACACAAAACTGAGTTGCTCAGGATGAGAGGTAAGCAAAAAGTATGAGGCGTACTCTGTCATAACCAGTCGTAACTAAAAACCTCTGCACTGGTGGAGCCGGGACCGCTGTTTTAAGTAGAAGCTGCCGCTGATGAGGTGCACCTGGACCTAGTAATCAGGAGAGTGTGAACGGTGATTGGATGAAACCAAAGTAGCTGTAGCAGTGGGTGTATGTGGATCTAAGGTAGGTGAAACAGTGGGTGTGTGTGTATGCATGACATTTTGCATCTAATCTGTGAATTTCGTCTGTTTTTGTGCATTTTGCACATTTTTTTCTGTTTTTCATGCATT
Organism: Corydoras maculifer; assembly: GCA_019802435.1. NCBI lineage: Eukaryota > Metazoa > Chordata > Actinopteri > Siluriformes > Callichthyidae > Corydoras > Corydoras maculifer. The sequence goes on from JAFMOD010000997.1 coordinate 167,765, forward strand.
TTGCATGTTTTCTGTACATTGTACAGGTTTCCTGTGCAGGAAGTGTGTTTTTTTTAGACATTTTTCACACACATTTTGTGTATTTCATGCTTTTTACATGTTGTCTATGAATGTTGTGTGTTTTTTTTCCCACATTATTGCCGCTAATGAGGCACACCTAGCACTAGTAATCAGGAGAGGGTGAACGATGATTGGATGAAACCAAAGCTGGTGTAGCAGTGGGTGTGTGTGGATCTGAGGTAGGTGAAACAGTAGGTGTGTTTGTATGCGTGACATTTTGCATGTCATCCGTGAATTTCGTCTGTTTTGTACATTTCCCACGTTTTTGTCCATTTTTCATACATTTTGCACATTTTCTGTCCATTTTACAGCTTTCCTGTGCAGGTAGTGTGTTTTTAAACGTTTTTCATGCTTATTTTGTGTATTTAATGCTTTTTACATGTTGTCTGTGAATATTGTGTGTTTTTTTGCATTTCCCACGTTTTTTATGCATTTTGCCCGTTTTCTGTACATTTTGCAGGTTTTCTGTGCATTTAGTGTGTTTTTTTATACTTTTTTCACATTTATCTTGTGTATCTCATGCATTTTGTGTCATGGGGTAAAACCCCAAAACGAGAAACACACAGTCAGTAGACGTAAGGCGTTGACGTCACCGGTCAGCGGAGTCCTCTTAGGCACTGAGGAAGATAAGGTGAAGAACGCAGCGGGGGCGGGCATGCAGCACGCGGAGTTCTGAAGTCTCTCACGTGTTTCCAGGTGTCTTGTCCTAGAGGAGACCAGCAGACAAATCCGAGTTGCTCATGATGAGAGGTAAGCAAAGAGTATGAGGCGCGAGCCGCGTACTCTATCATAACCAGTTGTAACTAAAAACTTCTGCACTGGAAGAGCCTGGACACCGTCTTAAATAGTGGCTGCCGGTGATGAGGCACACCTGGACCTAGTAATCAGGAGAGGAAGAACGGTGATTGGATGAAACCAAAGCATAGCAGTGGGTGTGTGTGGATCTGAGGTAGGTGAAACAGTGGGTGTGTGTGTATGCATGACATTTTGCATCTAATCTGTGAATTTCGTCTGTTTTTGTGCATTTCCCATGGTTTTGTCTGTTTTGCACGTTTTCTGTACATTTTACAGGGTTTCTGTGCAGGTAGTGTGTTTTTTAATACGTTTTTCACGCTAATTTTGTGTATTTCATGCGTTTTACATGTTGCCAGTGAATGTTATGTGTTATTTTGTGTTTTCCACATATTTGTCACTAATAAGGAGCACCTTGACCTAGTAAGCAGGAAAGGGTGAACGGTGATTGGATGAAACCAAAGAAGGTGTAGCAGTGGGTGTGTGTGGATCTGAGGTAGGTAAAACAGTAGGTGTGTGTATGCGTGACATTTTGCATGTTATCTGTGAATTTCGTATTTTTTTGTGCATTCCCCACGTTTTTGTCCGTTTTTAATGCATTTTACACAGTTTCTGTACATTTTACTGATTTCCTGTTCATTTAGTGTGTTTTTAAAACTGTTTTCACGCTTATTTTGTGTATTTCATGCTTTTTACATTTATTATGTTTGGGAATTGTGTGTTTTTGTGCATTCCCCACGTTTTTGTCCGTTTTTCATGCATTTTGCTTGTTTTCATTACACTTTACAGGTTTCCTGTTCATTTATTATGTCTTTTAGATGTTTTTCACTCTTATTTTGTGTATTTCATGCTTTTTGCATGTCTGTGAATTGTGTGTGTTTTTGTGCATTCCCCAAGTTTTTGTCCGTTTTTCATGCATTTTGCACGTTTTCTGTATATTCTACAGGTTTCCTGTTCATTTACTATGTTTTTTTTGCCGTTTTTCACACTTATTTTGTGTTTTTCTTGCTTTTTACATGTTGTCTGTGAATGGTGTGTGTTTTTGTGCATTCCCCACATTTTTGTCCGTTTTTCATACATTTTGCACGTTTTCTGTATATTTTACAGGTTTCCTGTTCATTTATTATGTTTTTTTTAGACGTTTTTCACTCTTATTTTGTGGTGTGTGTCATTTTGAATGTTATCTGTGAATTTCGTATTTTTTTGTGCATTCCCCACGTTTTTGTCCGTTTTTTAATACATTTTGCACGTTTTCTGTACATTTTACAGGTTTCCTGTTCACTTATCATGTTTTTTAGACATTTTTCACGCTTATTTTGTGTATTTCATGCTTTTTACATGTTGTCTGTGAATGGTGTGTGTTTTTGTGCATTCCCCACGTTTTTGTCCGTTTTTCATGCTTTTTATACGTTTTCTGTGCATTTTACAGGTTTCCTATTCATGTAGTGTGTTTTTTTTTTTTAGAAGTTTTTCACTCTTATTTTGTTTATTTTATGCTTTTTACTCCCCCCCCCCCCCCCCCCCCCCCCCCCCCCCCCCCCCCCCCCCCCCCCCCCCCCCCCCCCCCCCCCCCCCCCCCCCCCCCCCCCCCCCCCCCCCCCCCCCACGTTTTTGTGCTAATGAGGCACACCTGGACCTAGTAATCAGGAGAGGGTGAACGGTAATTGGATGAAACCAAAGCAGGTGTAGCAGTGGCTGTCTCTGGTTTTGAGGTAGGTGAAACAGTGGGTGTGTATGTATGCGTGACATTTTGCATGTTATCCCAGAATTTCACGTGTTTTTGTGCATTCCCTACGTTTTTGTCAGTTTTTCATACATTTTGCACGTTTTCTGTACGTTTTACAGGTTTCCTGTTCATTTATGTTTTTCAGACGTTTTTTACACTTATTTTATGTATTTCATGCTTTTTAAATGTCTGTGAATTGTGTGTGTTTTTGTGCATTCCCCATGTTTTTGTCCGTTTTTTATGCATTTTGCACCCTTTCTATACATTTTACAGGTTTCCTGTTCATTTAGTGTTTTTTTTAGACGTTTTTCACTCTTATTTTTTTTTATTTATGCTTTTTACATGTTGTGTGTTTTCGTGCATCCCCACGTTTTTGTCCGTTTTTCATGCATTTTGCACGTTTTCTGTTCATTTTATAGGGTTCCTGTTCATTTATTTTGTCTATTAGACGTTTTTTAGGCTTATTTTATGTATTTCATGCTTTTTAAATGTCTGTGATTGTTGTGTGTTTTTGTGCATTCCCCACGTTTTTGTCCATTTTTCATGCATTTTGCACGTTTTCTGTACATTTTACGGGTTTCCTGTTTATTTATTATTTTTTTTAGACGTTTTTCACTCCTATTTTGTTTATTTTATGCTTTTTACATGTTGTCTGTGAATGGTGTTTGTTTTTGTGCATTCCCCACGTTTTTGTCTGTTCTTCATACATTTTTCACGTTTTCTGTAAATTTTAAAGGTTTCTCTTTCATTCATTTTGTTATTTAGTCGTTTTTCACGCTTATTTTGTGTATTTCATGCTTTTTACATGTTGTCTTTGACTGGTGTGTGTTTATGGGCATTCCCCACGTTTTTGTCCATTTTTCATGCATTTTGCACGCTTTCTGTACATTTTACAGGTTTCCTGTTCATTTAGTGTGTTTTTTTAGATGTTTTTCACGCTTATTTAGTGTATTTCATGCTTTTTACATATTGTCTGTGAATGGTGTGTGTTTTTGTGCATTCCCCACGTTTTTGTCCATCTTTCATGCATTTTGCACGCTTTCTGTACATTTTACAGGTTTCCTGTTCATTTAGTGTGTTTGTTGTTTTTCACACTTATTCTGTGTATTTGATGCTTTTTACATGTTGTGTTTTTGTGCACGCCCCACGTTTTTGTCAGTTTTTCATATTTTTTGCAATTTTTCTGTACATTTTACAGTTTTCCTGCTCATTTATTGTGTTTTTTTACACGTTTTTCAGGCCTATTTTGTGTATTTTATGCTTTTTACATGTTGTGTGTTTTTGTGCATTCCCCACGGTTTTGTCCGTTTTTCATACATTTTGCACGTTTCTGTACTTTTTACAGGTTTCCTGTTCATTTATTGTGTTTTTTAGACGTTTTTCACGCTTATTTTGTGTATTTCATGCTTTTTACATGTTGTCTGTGAATGGTGTGTGTTTTTTTGCATTTCCCACGTTTTTGCGCTAATGAGGCACACCTGGACCTAGTAATCAGGAGAGGGTGAACGGTGATAGGATGAAACCAAAACAGGTGTAGCAAAGGTTGTCTCTGGTTTTGAGGTAGGTGAAACAGTGGGTGTGTGTGTTTTTATGCGTGACATTTTGCATGTTATCCATGAATTCACGTGTTTTTGTGCATTCCCCACGTTTTTTGTACGTTTTTCATACATTTTGCTCGTTTTCTGTACATTTTACAGGTTTCCTGTTCATTAATTATGTTTTCTAGAAGTTTTTCATGCTTATTTTGTGTATTTCATGCTTTTTACATATCTGTGAATGGTGTGTGTTTTTGTGTATTTCCCACGTTTTTGTCCGTTTTTCATGCATTTTGCAGGTTTCCTTTTCATTTATGTTTTTTAGACGTTTTTCACGCTTATCTTGTGTATTTCATGCTTTTTACATGTTGTCTGCGAATAGTGTGTGCTTTTGTGCATTCCCCACGTTTTTGTCCGTTTTTCATGCATTTTGCACGTTTTCTGTATATTTTAAAGGTTTACTGTTCATTTATTGTGTTTTTTAGACATTTTTTACGCTTATTTTGTGTATTTCATGCTTTTTACATGTCTGTGAATGGTGTGTTAGGCGTGGCGGCGAAACCTACAGCAGGTTATGGTCGCTACGTTGCTGGATGTCTAAGTGTTGCTCAGAAAACAACATTACCTTTATCGATAATTGGTCTACTTTCGAGGGAAGGCCTGGCCTTTTGAAATGGGACGGCATCCATCCTTCCCGGGAGGGTTCTGCGCTCATGTCACATAACATAGCCGATAGGGTTTTTTCTTCCGATAGAAGTAAAAATTGACAATTCAGAGCCAAGGCCAGGCAGCAGACAGAATGGCCTAACCAACTGCCTGCGAACTGCCAGGAGTCGTCACCCACAATAACTAGGTTCCATACCATTAAGAAAGTTATCAAGTATCGCAGTGAGCAAAAAACAAAAAGAGTCCAAAAAGTGTGCCAAAAAAATCTCATTAATATCAATACAACCTCAAGTAATGTAAGACACACTTAAGTTAAAACTTGGGTTATTAAATATTAGGTCACTTTCATCAAAATCAGCTTTAGTTCAAGAAATAATAACTGATAACTTCCTAAATGTCTTTTGTCTCACAGAGACCTGGATTAGGGCCAATGAATACCTAGCAATAAATGATGCCTCTCCACCTGGTTATACTTATGCTCATAAACCACGTCTTAGTGGACGAGGAGGTGGATGGCTATGATTTATAAAGAAAACATAAATCTAACACTTAATAATAAGTATGAGTCAAAATCTTTCGAAGCTCTTGTATTCAACATAAGCAGCTCATCTGCATTGAAGAATAAATCCATTCTAATTCAACTTATTACCGTATACCGCCCTCCCGGCCCAAAAACAACCAAAGATTCCTCTTAAGCACCATTGCCAAATTAACTTGAAGTGCTACTGAATCACATTCACAGATTCACTCACAGTTCAGCAGCAATGATTTCATGAGTTGCTTTAGTGATAAAATTGAAAACATAAGACTTAAATCATCGAATGCATCGTGTAATTAACCCTCAATGATTTCTGAAAAATCTAGTTGTGGAGAAAATAATATAGTACAAGAGTTAAATACCTTTACCCCGTATCTAAAAAAGAGCTTGTCTTATTAATTACACAATCAAAGACAACATCCTGTATGTTAGACCCAATACCTACAAACCTGCTTAAAGCCCTCCTACCCAATATTTCAGAGCCTTTTATAAACATCATAAATTCATCACTTAAAATAGGCTATGTCCCCAAAAATCTGAAGTGTGCAGTCATTAAACCATTAATTAAAAAACCTAATTTAGATCCTATAATACTGTCCAACTATAGACTAATATCAAACCTTCCTTTTGTCTCTAAAATCCTAGAAAAAATTGTGTTTAATCAGCTGAATCGCCATCTTCTAGCTAATAACGTTCATGAAGTTTTTCAGTCAGGTTTTAGGTCTCATCATAGCACTGAGACAGCCTTAATTAAAGTCGTTAATGAATTATTAATGTCCTCTGATAATAACCAAATCTCTTTTCTTGTATTATTAGATCTTAGAGCAGCCTTTGACACTATAGACCATAACATTTTAGTTGATAGATTAGAAAACACTGTGGGCATTACAGGATCTGCACTCCAGTGGTTTAGATCCTACCTGACAGATCGATATCAATTTACCCGTGTTAACAACCAATGTTTTGATCTCGACAAAGTTAAATATGGTGTCCCATAAGGGTCAGTTCTGGGTCCACTCCTATTTGCATTATATATGCTTCCATTGGGATCAAATATTCGTAAACATGGAATCAGTTTCCACTCATATGCAGATGATACACAGTTATATGTTTCAGCTAACCCTAATGATCGTTCAGTCAGTAAGCTCGAGGACTGCATCCAAGATATTAAAATGTGGATGTCAAAAAACTTCCTACTGCTAAATTCTGATAAAACAGAGTTTCTGATAGTTGGACCCAAGGACAAAATTAACAAAGCTTCTAACACTATGTTAAACCTTGATAACTCTTTAATTAGACCCAGTTCATCTGTAAATAATATCGGTGTCATTATTGATTCAGATATCTCCTTCACAGAGCACATTAGCAATATTACTAGAATTGCATTTTTTCACCTTCGTAACATTTCAAAGCTAAGAAATATCCTCTCCCTCCAAGATGCAGAAAAACTAATTCATGCTTTTATTACCTCAAGGTTAGATTATTGTAGTTCACTTTTGACAGGATGTTCTAATAAATCATTACAGAAATTACAACTTGTGCAAAATGCTGCAGCTAGAGTTTTAACTAAAACCAGAAAGTTTGATCATATCAGTCCTGTGTTATCAAACTTGCACTGGCTACCAGTTAAGTTTCATATTGAGTACACAATTTTATTGATAACATATAAAATTCTACATAATCAGGCTCCACAGTATCTGAGTGAGCTGATTCAATTGTACAAGCCAACACGTGAGCTCCGATCTCAAGGTGCTGGTTTACTCTTAGCTCCTAGAATAAATAAAATTACTGCTGGTGGAAGAGTGTTCTCCCACAAGGCTCCTCAACTTTGGAATAGCCTTCCAGTTACCATTCGTGATTCTGAATCACTGTTAATCTTTAAGAATAAATTAAAGACACATTTATTCTATCTTGCGTTTAATTATTCCCCTGTAGATAAAGATGTAGATCTCAGGCTTGGCTGTGTTTGGGGGGTAATCTGTGATCAGTGTATGCTGTGTACGCTTTAAACACCTCATCGTTAATGGGGGGGTGTGGCGCTGAAATGATGCTGTTCCGGGGCGCCATCTCATCTATGTAGAGCCTGCAGTATCTGCCTCTTTTAGTTATGCTGCTCTAGTCATTGATGCCGAAGTCACATACTGCACTGTGTCAATAAATTAGTTATTAATTAAATGCCATGCTTTATTATTAGCTCTAACTGCCTTCCTTGTCTGCTTCTTTTGAGGTGTGACCGGCTTCCTGGAGATCTTCATCCATGGCTCTGCCGTCGAACACTGGATGGAACCTGAATATTAATTGGACTGGCGGTCCAGCAGGATTCCCCCTTAATGGACTCACATATAGTTTTCCAGTTTTTAGTTTTTCCATTTGTTAAATGTCTCTACATGGCTGTCCTACATTGTTGTTGCTGCCTGGCCGCGTCTTGGTCCTCCCAAGGTTTCTTCCTTGAATAACAACATAAAAGGGAGTTTTTTTTCTTGCCACTGTCGCTTCGGCTTGCTCGTTGGGGGTTTAAAGGCTTTTCATTCTGTAAAGCTGCTTTGTGACAATGTACTGTTGTAAAAAGCGCTACTTGAACTTGTGTTTTTGTGCATTCCCCATGTTTTTGTCTGATATTCATGCATTTTGCACGTTTTCTGTACATTTTACAGGTTTCCTGTTCACTTAGTGTGTTTTTTAGACGTTTTTCACTCCTTTTTTGTTTATTTTATGCTTTTTACATATCTGTGAATGTTGTGTGTTTTTTTGCATTTCCCATGTTTTTGCGCTAATGAGGCGCACCTGCACCTAGTAATCAGGAGAGGGTGAACGGTGATTGGATGAAACCAAAGCAGGTGTAGCAGTGGCTATCTCTGGTTTTGAGGTAGGACAAACAGTGGGTGTGTGTGTATTCGTGACATTTTGCATGTTATCCATGAATTTCATGTGTCTTTGTGCATTTCCCACATGTCTGTGAATGGTGTGTGTTTTTGTGCATTTCTCAGGTTTTTGTCCGTTTTTCATGCATTTTGCATGCGTTCTATACATTTTAAAGGTTTCCTGTTTACTTAGTGTGTTTTTTTTAGACGTTTTTAACGCTAATTTTGTGTATTTCATGCTTTTTGCATGTTGTCTGTGAATTGTTTGTTTTTGTGCATTCCCCATGTTTTGTCCCTTTTTCATGCATTTTGCACGCTTTCTGTACATTTTACAGGTTTCCTGTTCATTTGTTATGTTTTTTAGACATTTTTCGCTCTTATTTTGTGTATTCATGCTTTTTATATGTCTGTGAATGGTGTGTGTTATTTTGCATTTCCCACGTTTTTGCGCTAAGGTGGCGCACCTGGACCTAGTAATCAGGAGAGGGTGAACGGTGATAGGATGAAACCAAAACAGGTGTAGCAAAGTTTTGAGGTAGGTCAAACAGTGGGTGTGTGTGTGTATGCGTGATATTTTGCATGTTGTCTATGAATTCACGTGTTTTTGTGCATGCCCCACGTTTTTTGTACGTTTTTCATACATTTTGCACGTTTTCTGTACATTTTACAGGTTTCCTGTTCATTTATGTTTTTTAGACGTTTTTAACGCTTATTTTGTGTATTTCATGCTTTTTACATGTTGTCTGTGAATGGTGTATGCTTTTGTGCATTCCCCACGTTTTTGTCCGTTTTTCATGCACTTTGCACGTTTTCTGTACATTTTACAGGTTTCCTGTTCATTTATGTTTTTTAGACGTTTTTCACGCTTATGTTGTGTATTTCATGCTTTTTACATGTTGTCTGTAAATTGTGTGTGTTTTTGTGCATTCCCCACATTTTTTGTCCGTTTTTCATGCATTTTGCACGTTTTCTGTACATTTTACAGGTTTCCTGTTCATTTATTACGTTTTTTAGACGTTTTCACGCATATTTTGTGTATTTCATGCTTTTTGCATGTTGTCTGTGAATGGTGTGTGTTTTTGCGCATTCCCTACTTTTTTGTCCGTTTTTTTTTATACATTTTGCACGTTTTCTGTACATTTTACAGATTTCCTCTTCATTTATTGTGTTTTATAGACGTTTTTCACGCTTATTTTGTTTATTTAATGCTTTTTATATGTCTGTGAATGGTGTGTGTTGTTGCGCATTTCCCACATTTTTTGTCCGTTTTTCAAACATTTTGCATGTTTTCTGTACATTTTACAGATTTCGTGTTCATTTATTATGTTTTTTAGATGTTTTTCACGTGTATTTTGTGTATTTCATGCTTTTTTCATATTGTCTGTGAATGGTGTGTGTTTTTGTGCATTCCCCACATTTTTGTCCGTTTTGCATGCATTTTGCACGTTTTCTGTACATTTTACAGGTTTCCTGTTGATTTATTATGTTTTTAGACGTTTTTTACTCTTATTTTGTTTATTTTATGCTTTTTACATGTTGTCCGTGAATGTTGTGTGTTTTTTTGCATTTCCCAACTTTTTTCGCTAATGAGGCGCACCTGGACCTAGTAATCAGGAGAGGGTGAACGGTGATAGGATGAAACCAAAGCAGGTGTAGCAAAGGCTGTCTCTGGTTTTGAGGTAGGTGAAACAGTGGGTGTGTATGTATGCGTGACATTTTGCATGTTATCCATGAATTTCACATGTTTTTGTGCATTTCCCACGTGTCTGTGAATGGTGTGTGTTTTTGTGCATTTCTCAGGTTTTTGTCCGTTTTTCATGCATTTTGCAGGCGTTCTATACATTTTACAGGTTTCCTGTTCACTTAGTGTGTTTTTTTAAACGTTTTTCACGCTTATTTTGTGTATTTCATGCTTTTTACATGTTGTCTGTGAA
>JAFMOD010000998.1:95708-132450 GCA_019802435.1 Corydoras maculifer
ATCAGGGGGTACAGGGTGTACAGGGTGTACAGGGTGATCAGGGTGTACAGGGTGTACGGTGTGATCAGGGTGTACAGGGTGTATGGGATGATTGGGGTGTTTGGGGTGATCGGGGTGATTGGGGAGTACAGGGTGATCAGTGAAAACGTCCATCTGGGTGGAGTTTCGATGTTCTCCTCGTGTCCGCGTGGGTTTCCTCTGGGTTCTCCGCTTTCCTCCCACAGTCCAAAAACATGGATCAAGGTCAATTGAGCTCTCCAAATTGCCCCATATAGAGTGTGTCTGTGTGAGTGAGTGTGTGCCCAGTGATAGATTGATAGGGTGTATCTGCCCAGCGCCCGAAACGTTCTCCCCTGGATGGGCATGAGGAATCCTACCCAACCCCCCCCCCCCCCCGCAAACCTAATGAACCTTCATCAGAATATTCCTCTGTCCACGATGCTTTAAAGGCGTTTTTAAAAATAATAACAGTAACGTATTAATCTTTAGATTCTTCCGCCCCCGGGGGTTATTTTGGGCGGACATGATGGTAATGATATCTGTCAGTCTCTGTAAAGGCTACATGGTTCTGTACACCCTGTCACTCTGAGTCGGGGGTCCATGCCCTCGCTGTGTCAGTGTCTCAGTAATGGAGGCTCGCTCTCTGTAACTGTCAGTCCCGCTGGAGGACGTGGCTCTGAAATCGCCGTCCACGCCGTAAAAGACAATCGGGCTGGCAGGCGTGGCCTCTGCACCTCCGCCCGTCCGTCCGTCCGTCCCGGTGAACCAGGTTCTCTCGCGGGTCCTGTCTCGGTCGATCCGTCCGTCCGTCTGTCTGTCCTGGTGAGAACGGAGACCTGTGTTTGATTTGGAGGGTGGGTGGAACTCGTGGGATGTTGGGTTTGGCGAGTCGGGGCGATGGCTCAGAGGTTTGGTTAGTTTGCTTCTGGTCCTCATGGCTCCCTCTTTTCCAGGAACCAATTGATTGGACGTTTTCCCTTTTCGGAGCTTCTGACAGAACTTTTCTGAAAGTTGAAGGATTGTTCCGGAACTTTTCATTCTAATGGAGGTCGCCTTTATTTCGTTGGGAAACGAGTCTCCTCATCGTTTCAGAACAACGGCGCGATGAAGTCGATAAAATGCTGGTTGGCATGTTCGCCTGTCAGCGCTGGGAATCCAGGTTCGAATCCCAATCTGGGTGGAGTCTCCACGTTCTTCCCGTGTCCTCATGGGAGTTCTCGGAGTTCTCCGGTTCCCTCCCACAGTTCCAAAAACATGGATTTGAACTTCCATCCATCCATTATCTTCCGCTTCATGCTCTATTAGGGTCGGGGGGGGGGGGTTCCCCATGCCCATCCAGGGGAGAACGTCTCAGGCGCTGGGCAGATAGACCCAGGACAGGGCGCCAATCCATCGCTGGGCACACACTCACTCACACAGACACACTCTATATGGGGCAATTTGGAGAATTCAATTAACTTGATCCATGTTTTTGGACTGTGGGAGGAAACCGGAGAACCCGGAGGAAACCCACGCAGACACAGGGAGGACATGGAAACTCCACCCAGATGGGGATTCGAACCGGGAATCCCTAGTGCTGAGAGGAGAACATGCTAAACCACTAAGCCACCGTGCCACCTGATTTGAACATCACCCCAGCTAAAGTTGTCCCAATATACTGTGTGTGTGTGTGTGTGTGTGTGTGTGTGTGTGTGTGTGTGTGTGTGTCTGCTCTGGGTGTATCTGCCCAGCGGGCATGGAGATCCCCCTCCATGAGCGACCCGAGTAAAGGATTAAACAGAAGATAATGATTGGCGGCGGCACGGTGGCTTAGTGGTTTAGCATGTTCTCCTCTCAGCACTAGGGATACACCATCTGGGTGGAGTTTCCATGTCCTCCCCGTGTCCGCGTGGGTTTCCTCCCACAGTCCAAAAACATGGATCAAGTCAATTGGGTTCTCCAAATTGCCCCCTATAGTGTGTATGTCTGTGTGAGTGTGTGTGTGTCCAGTGATAGATTGCCCCCCTGTCCTGGGTGTATCTGCCCAGCGCCTGAAACGTTCTCCCCTGGATGGGCATGGGGAACCCCCCCCCCCCCCCCCCCGCGACCCTAATAGAGGATAAAGCGGGAGATAATGGATGGATGAATGAATAATGATGGCTGGATTTGAGCGGTTCTCTCATCGACTTGATGGCTGCATCTCTTACTCCGTCTTTCTGTTTTGATGGCTCTAAATGTCTGCCATCCACTCGGCCCTGCTCCTTTGTGCGTTCTGATGCTCTTCTAACAGCTCGGCATTATATTTAACCGGTGAGTCAGCACGTCGAGAGTGCCACGCAACCCTCTTACACACCATTCACTGTAAATAAACTCCCACGTTGTGCAGGCTTTAATATTATTTGGCCGCGCTCTGAGCAGCCCACTTCACTACGCTCTCTGAAGAGAGATAATAGGACGAGCCGGAGAAGAAGAAATCAAACATTCCGCCTGACGAGACGCACCGCCGCGCCTAATAAACGAAGACGTTCGAAATGAAGCGTCCTCGCGGCCGGTGAGAGACACGGCACGTCGTTTCATTAAAAGAAAACTCGGTCCATGATTTATTTGTATTTTTCCGCTCCGGGGAGACGAAATAAGAAAGCAGATGGTCATCGGGTTAAAAGGACGGAAATCAATGACAACAAAACAAGCGTTCCTCTCAAATCTTTTTTTATTTGCCATACAGTCATTGAGGTAAACACACTCGGGTCCGTGTAAAGATCCCGTCCATTAATCAGACATGTTTAACGATGATAGGAACCTGTCGGCGGGACCGACGCGCCGTTTGCTCCGACGCTCGCTCGCAGGATGACGGAGGAAACGGTCATGGATTAACTGGTTAGAACCTCCGGCAGGACCCTGCACCGTGCATCATACGACCGACATCCACGTTCTAATGAAATGAAGGGCTAGCAATAATCCATTTCACTTTTAACCCTCGGCTGGCTGCGCACATTGCCCCGCTCTGCACGGCGCCGTCCCTCTGTTCCTTCTTCTAGAACAAAAACACGAGTTTGACTTCGACAGAACGGAAACGAAAACGACGAAAAGATCTCTTATTTTGATAGAAATTGTTCGTTCTGCAGTAAATTGCCGCCGCTATTAAATGTGAAGTTAGATCCTGGTGCATCGTTACTTCGTTACTTCAGGGTTAGAACCAGAGGTTGAACCAGAGGTTCCTAAATTGGGTGGAGTTGGCATGTTCTCCCCATTTTCTCCCTGCCTCAGGGTTCTCCGGTTTCCTCCTACCGTCCAAACACATGGATTTAAGCTACATTGGCTGCTCTAAGGTGGTGTGTGCTCAGTGATGGATTGGTATCCTGGATGTACTAGTGTCCTGGGTTGTCCTGGGTGTCCTGGTTGTCCTGGGTGTACTAGTGTCCTGGTTGTCCTGGGTGTGCTGGTGTCCTGGGTGTCCTGGGTTGTCCTGGGTGTACTAGTGTCCTGGTTGTCCTGGGTGTACTAGTGTCCTGGGTTGTCCTGGGTGTACTGGTGTCCCGGGTGTCCTGGGTTGTCCTGGGTGTACTAGTGTCCTGGGTTGTCCTGGGTGTCCTGGGTTGTCCTGGGTGTACTAGTGTCCTGGTTGTCCTGGGTGTGCTAGTGTCCTGGGTTGTCCTGGGTGTGCTGGTGTCCTGGGTGTCCTGGGTTGTCCTGGGTTGTCCTGGGTGTACTAGTGTCCTGGTTGTCCTGGCTGTGCTAGTGTCCTGGGTGTACTAGTGTCCTTGGGTGTCCTGGGTTGTCCTGGGTTGTCCTGCAGTGTCCTAGGTGTACTAGTGTCCTTAGTTGTCCAGGGTTGTCCTGGGTGTCCTGGGTGTCCTGGGTGTACCTGCCCAGTGGCTGAAACGTTTTCCCCTGGATGGGCATGGGGAACCCCCTCCCCCTCCCAAGTGATACTAAAAGAGAATTAAGTGGAGGATAAAGAGATGAGACACGTTTAAAGGTTGGGTTAAGGGTGCATGAGGACACTCCGGTGTTTGTGCACATTTCTGTCTCCGCGGTTCACAAGGCGTGCGAGGACTCGGTGGGAAGCGAGCTCAGTCTTGGTTTGCTGGTTGCAAATCGAACGTATCGAGCGTTCCGCGCTAAATATAGAGGCCGTAAATGGCAGGCTAAGTAGGCGGCGGGAGTCCGGGGACCACTGCGGGATCAATGCTCACGAGCCCAAATGAACAGCAGCAAGATGTTTAAATTCACACCAGCTGTGCAGGGGGGGGGGGTATAATGTATTCATGCCCCTGTTCGTCCACCGCTCCGATTGTGGGTGTCGTGGTGGGCGGGTCATGTCAGAGGACTGGAACGTGGCAGGACGGACGTTCAGCGTCAGGCTTTTTAATTTTTAATTTTAATTTTAATTTAATTTTGACCCAGCGATGGATTGGTGCCCTGTCCTGGGTCTATCTGCCCAGCGCCCGAGACGTTCTCCCCTGGATGGGCATGGGGAACCCCACCGTGACCCTAATAGAGGATAAGCGGAAGATAATGAATGAATAAATTAATTTAATTTTGGCGGCACGGTGGCTTAGTGGTTTAGCACGTTCTCCTCTCAGCACTAGGGATTCCCGGTTCGAATCCCTATCTGGGTGGAGTTTCCATGTTCTCCCCGTGTCTGCATGGGTTTCCTCCGGGTTCTCCGGTTTTCTCCCACAGTCCAAAAACATGGATCAAGTCAATTGAGTTCTCCCCTGGATGGGCATGGGGAACCACCCCCCCCCCCTCGTGACCCTAATAGAGGATAAAGCGGAAGATAATGAATGAATGGATTTAATTTATTCATATTTTCATGCATCCGTCCAATAGCAATTTTAAAACTTGATTTCTGGATGAATGTGGGCGGCATGGTGGCTTAGTGGTTTAGCATGTTCTCCTCTCAGCACTAGGGATTCCCGGTTTGAATCCCCATCTGGGTGGAGTTTCCATGTTCTCCCCGTGGGTTTCCTCCGGGTTCTCTGGTTTCCTACCACAGTCCAAAAACATGGATCAAGTCAATTGAGTTCTCCAAATTGCCCCATATAGAGTGTGTGTGTGTGAGTGAGTGTGTGCCCAGCGATGGATTGGCGTCCTGTCCTGGGTCTATCTGCCCAGCGCCCGAAACGTTCTCCCCTGGATGGGCATGGGGAACCCCCTCCCCCTGCGACCCTAATAGAGGATAAAGCGGGAGATGATGGATGGATTTCTGGTTGTTGTGTTGCATGAACATTTTGTAAATTAGTAAACTCTGATTTTCTTTGATCTCTTTAAATGTAAAGCCTTTGATGTTTAATTAATCTTGGCAGATAAACCAGAAGCTTAACGATTATATTCTGAGGTTCTGCTGACGTTGTTGGCTGATTACGAGTCTCAGTTGAGGATGTGATAGATGGAGGATCATCACGTTTCCATTTCCTGATTAAAAGTTAAATACGGTCCAAAAAAAAATACAAAAAAAATCCACCGCATCAAAGAGTTTTTAAAGTCGACCAGTTCGTTACGTTTGTGATTTCGATCTTGTTCTCCGCTGCGGGGGTCATAAACAACAGCGGCCATGAGAGGGTTCACAAAACAAAGCTTTGTAAGAATACTTCCGCCCCTGTGTCTGAAGCTCCCATCCATCAGCGTGCCGCACATTAGAAAAGCCTCGATGGGTTCCAAGTGACTCAGCAACTTTCGGCTTTTTGCCTCCAGATAAAGCCTCATTAAACTAAAAGCTTTACTGGCCCGGCCGTACTTCCTGCCTTCTCCAAACCAAAAACCGCCCACGGGCTCCTCGGGCCTGTCAAACACCCCCCACCCCCCCACAGGGAACGGGAGAGGGGTGGTCTGTGATTAATCGAGAGCGCCCGCTCTGATCTCTGAACCCCAACTAAGAATGATGACTTTGCTTATTTTTAAAGTGCAATTTTCACGGCGTAGACGATGTGTGACGAGGTTCACCATCCACCCATCCATCCATCCATCCATCCATCCATCCATCCATCCATCCATCCATTCATCCATCCATCCATCCACCCATCCATCCATCCACCCATCCACCCATCCATCCATCCATCCATCCATCCATCCACCCATCCATCCATCCATCCATCCATCCATCCACCCATCCATCCATCCATCCATCCATCCATCCATCCATCCATCCACACATCCACCCACCCACCCATCCATCCACCCATCCATCCACCCATCCATCCATCCACCCATCCATCCAGTGTGATCACATGTGAGAACGCAGAGTGTATGATGGACACAAACAATGCGGTTTAAGTCTAACGTTAGAGGACTTTTTTTTTAATTTGCACGCTGTGCGTACGTTTTTTTTCCACCGTTCCGATTCACACTGACACGCCCTTCATCAAGCTGCATGGTGTGCGGTTGACAACCCGCTGAAGTTGTTCAGTCAAGGCCCCAATGGTTTACTCTGCATGCTGAGAAGATGAATCCAGTGAGATTCGACTCCTCCAGCAAGGGGGTCTCTAATTTAATGGAGATTCTTGGAGGCTAACTCAGTTTGTGGAGGCATTCGTCCGGTCGTCTTACAGCCGGAATGCGATTAAGGTCAGGATGGAATGGGAACAGATCGTGATGTCAGGAACGTTCCCTCACCCGGGTTCCTCACGCTGTGATCGGGAGATGAACGATCTCTCGGCTGTAACGGGAGACCGAGAGTCGGTTCAATTAAAATTCTGGACTCGACCTGTTTGGGGCTTCAGAGGACGTTCCTCCTCCAAGAAATGCAAATGTTTTCCAAACTTTGTAAAGCTACGCGGAACACGGCGGACTTTGATAGATGCTAATGAGGATACCACAGAGAGGGCGTGCGGCTCGCCTCCAAAAACTCATTATGGCATTTATGGTTAAAAATAAAAACTACAACAAGCATTAAGTCGTGTTCACACTGCAGCAGCGGCTTTTTTTTTTTTTTTTTTTTTTTTTTTTCCTCCTGCTTCCGAAATTCTGTAAAAGAAAGAAGTGCGGTGAGAACTCGCTGCCAAAAAAAGAAGCAATTGTTAAGATTTTAGCAAATGCTGCAAATGTAGCTTCAGTCAAATGAAAGCAACACTTGGGGCCTTTCCCGGCAGGACCGTTATCAGATCTGACCTCTTATAAAGGTTCGTCAGACTTTTCAAGTTCAAGTTATTTATTTCTATAGCGCTTTTTACAACAGTACATTGTCACAAAGCAGCTTTACAGAATGAAAAGCCTTTAAACCCCCAAAGAGCAAGCCGAAGCGACAGTGGCAAGAAAAAACTCCCTTTTATGTTGTTATTCAAGGAAGAAACCTTGGAAGGACCAAGACTCAGTGGGGGACTCGTCCTCCTTGAGCGGCCAGGCAGCAACAACAATGTAGGACAGACATGTAGAGACATTTAACAAATGGAAAAACTAAAAACTAGAAAACTATAAGTGAGTCCATTAAGGGGGCGTCCTGCAGGACCACCAGTCCAATTAATATTCAGGTTCCATCAGTGTTTGTCGGCAGAGCCATGGATGAAGATCTCCAGGAAGCCGGTCACACCTCAAAAGAAACAGAGGACTTTTGGTTTGCTCTAATTGCGTGTGTTGTCTCTTTTCAGGTTACGGCCACGCGGCGCCGGGCACCGATGCCGGGAAGGCCTTTTGCATGTTCTACGCGGTGCTGGGCATTCCGCTGACGCTGGTGATGTTCCAGAGCCTGGGTGAGCGCATGAACACCTTCGTCAAATACCTGCTGAAGCGCATCAAGAAGTGCTGTGGGATGCGCATCACCGAGGTGTCGATGGAGAACATGGTGACGGTGGGCTTCTTCTCCTGCATGGGAACCCTGTGCATCGGTGCCGCTGCCTTCTCGCACTACGAGGACTGGAGCTTCTTCCAGTCTTATTACTACTGCTTCATCACGCTCACCACCATCGGGTTCGGCGACTTCGTGGCGCTGCAGAAGAACCGGGCGCTGCAGAAGAAGCCGTTGTACGTGGCCTTCAGCTTCATGTACATCCTGGTCGGGCTGACCGTGATCGGTGCCTTCCTGAACCTGGTGGTACTGCGCTTTCTGACCATGAACAGTGAGGACGAGCGGCGGGACGCCGAGGAGCGGGCGTCGCTGGCCGGGAACCGGAGCAGCGTGATCGTCCACGTGCAGGACGACGCCATCCCCAGCGGGATGCAGCGCCGGAGGCGGGACCGCGAGCCGTACCGGTCCGAAGTCTGCGACCTGCAGTCGGTCTGCTCCTGCATGCAGTACCACTCGCACGACTTCGGCAGCTCCGTCATGCTGGCGGGAGAGGGAGGCCGGGGGGGGTTGGGTTTGGGAGGAAGGCATTTTGCGCACCAGAACTCCTACACCTGTCAGCCGAGGTACTACCACTCGCCGGTGACGTACCGGATCGAGGAGATCTCGCCAAGTGCCCTAAAGAACAGCTTCATGCCTTCGCCCATCAGCTCGGTGTCTCCAGGGTTGCACAGCTTCACGGACAACTCGCGCTTGATGAGACGACGCAAGTCCGTCTGAACCGAGACGGAAAAGACTTGGGTTTCCATAACGAGAGTATTTATTCAGTAATACGAACAGTTCAGCATCAAAGCCGATCTTTAACCAAAATGTCACCCCCCCCCTTCAGTTCCTCTTGTTTGGTTCTGATGAGCTTCAGATGTGCGCCGTGAACTATTATCCGAGTGGGGAGCAAAAAGAAGGGAGGATGATAATAAAGGATGAAGCATGACGCATGGAGATCTCTTTTATTATTATATTTTTTCCCCAACACCTTTATCTGTACATTAGCGGACGGCTGTTTTCTGAGCACCCCCCCTCTCCCTCACTTGCCCCCCCGCCCCCTCCCAAATGCCTTGAATTTTACGACCTGACTTTCTTATCTCACCACACGGTGCACACCTGAGCTTCAATAAAGAGGGAATATTTTTTAAAAGTGTGTAAAAAAATAAAGAAATAAATACGGTTTTATCTTTATAGATAATTGCTGAAGAGTCTCAAGTGCCCTAAACCGCCGACGAATGAAAAACGAAGCGGGAACCCAGTGCACGGAAACAGGGACTACTTTCGTTTCGGAGGACTTTGTTTTTTTTTTTTTTTTATTTTTTTTTTTTTAAGGCGTCGTTCTACCGACGAACCTCCTTCATCTGAACGCAGGCCTCGCCAAATCCCCGCCGACGACGCCGTCGACCCTCAGCATGTGCATCGTCTGCCTTTTGATATGTCCCACCCGTCGTTTGCGTTCGTTTCCTTTCTTACCGGTTTTGGTTCGTTTGTTTTTATTTTTTTTTCTTTTCCTAAGCCGTACGTGTCTGTAGAAAAATTTTCCAATCGTGTAAAATCCGGACGTGATTGAACGAGCGATGCGAATGTCTTCAGGTTCTGCCTGATCAATAAAGTTAACACCTGCATGTGCTTTCTTAAACCTGGAATGCATAAACTGTGGTTGGGGGTGGGGGAAGTGGGGAGGGGGGGGTGTTGTGGGGTTGGGGGTGGGGTCACATTGCTGCATCGTTGGTGGATTGAATATCGAAAGCAAATAATCCTTTAAGTTTATTTTATAAAAAAAAAAAAAAAAAGAAATGAAATAAAAGTCTTATTTTTGTTCCACTCAGAGAGCTCCGTGTGTGCGACTGCTTCGGCGCCCGGGTCGGGTCTCGCCTCAGGGGCATGATGGGAACCTGATATCTTTTTTCCATCCTAAAAGCTTATAGAAGAACCACATGGAGTGAGTTGTACTGAACGCTCAGTGCTGGGTCAGTACGTTGCCCCACGCTGTTACAGATTGCCCCCTGGTTTGGTCTAACGCCTCATATCTCACCTGTCGGTGTGTGGTGCATCTGTACATGGCTATCCAAACTGCACGGGGGAACGGCGCAGTGCGCAGTGAGTGGAGCGCGGTGAGGCTGGTGAGTATCCCTGCTTTGCTTTCTCTTGTATTTGCAGAGGGTGGCACGCTGGCTTAATGGTTTAGTATGTTCTCCTCTTCCCGGTTTGAATCCCAATCTGGGTGGAGTTTCCATGTTCTTGTGTGTGTTTCCTCCGGGTTCTCCGGTTTCCTCCCACAGTCCAAAAACATGAATTCTCCAAATTGCCCCATATAGTGTCTGTGTGACTGAGTGTGTGTGCCCAGCAATAGATTGGCGTCCTGTCCTGGGTCTATCTGCCCAGCGCCCAAAACATTCTCCCCTGAATGGGCATGGGGAACCCCCCCCGCGACACTTGTAGAGGAGAGGGAGATAATGGATGGAGGGATGTATTTGCAGTAGGGGTGCATGCTCTCTGCACAGTCGCAGTCGGAGTGCCATGCGTCCTCAGGTTTGGTTTTGGTTCTGGGATGTCGTTCAGCAGTTCCAGTCGACGTCTCCACTCTTTCCTCCATGGTAGGGTACGTCCTCCGAAACATTTCGACACTTCACTCGAACCTCTTCCAACTTTTTGCAGAAGCCTGTAAACGACACTGAACTCAGAACCCTGCAGACGCTCCCCGAAATAAAGGAAGCACACACTCCGCTCTCGACGTTGTGTTCAGAGTGCTCTCCGCCACCCGGCTCTCAGATGGGGAAGTCATTTTGCTGGTGCGTGAGGAAGCCAAGAAACAATAAATGAGACATTTCTGAGGGGCTGGCTGATGGATTATCAGCTTACAACCGAATCCACATTCAAAAAAAAAAAAAAAAAAACACTTTTTTTTTTTTTGTGCAGATTTCTGCTATTTATACACAGCAACCTCGGATGATATATAGGTTGTCGGCTCCTGTGGCATCTATTCGTGGACTTTCTGTTACACAGTGAACAATGTGAGTGACTTATTGTTCCTATTTTCTCCTTCAGAACATGACTCCGGGATCCAGGTTGGAAACGGAAACGTCACTCCAGCTTTAAAATGAAGACGGATGCTTCCGGAATGTGAGGTAGTGATGTTTTGAGCCGTTATTGATGGAGTTCTGTGGGTTTTTTTTTTAAAGGATCTGTTTAATGCAGTGATACATGAAGAAAACAGGGAGTGAAAGGTTTTTTTCTCTCTCTTTTGTTTAAAGAATGTAGGCGGCACGGTGGCTTAGTGGTTTAGCACGTTCGCCTCTCAGCGCTAGGGATTCCCGGTTCGAATCCCCATCTGGGTGGAGTTTCCATGTTCTCCCCGTGTCTGTGTGGGTTTCCTCCGGGTTCTCCGGTTTCCTCCCACAGTCCAAAAACATGGATCAAGTTAATTGATTTCTCAAAATTGCCCCGTTTAGAGTGTGTCTGTGTGAGTGAGTGTGTGCCCAGCGATGGATTGGCGCCCTGTCCTGGGTCTATCTGCCCAGCGCCCGAGACGTTCTCCCCTGGATGGGCATGGGGAACCCCACCGCGACCCTAATAGAGGATAAGCGGGAGATAATGAATGAATGAATGAATGTTTAAAGAATGTAATAACCTGAATAAGACTGTAAGTGTTCTGTTCTTTTAAAACTGGCTGTGATAAGTGCAAAGCCATATGAGGTTATATAATCAAAAAAGACAGAGAGTTCGATTATAAATGATTATTTCTTTTTTTTTTTCTGAGACTTGTTGAAGCCCATTTAAATTATGAACTCCATGTTTTTAGTTTTTTAAAACGTCTGATGGGAGATCAGGCTCGCGTCAGACTTTTTAAAACATCCAGCGTTTCAGTTTTCCAATAGAACGTTTTAGAGGGATCTTTACATCGTCTTCCTTCCACATTTTGTCTGTGAGCACTGGGATAGGCTTCAGCAAAACCTTCCCGTATGACCCTAATGAGGATACGCACCTTAGAAAATAATTCCCATTTAATCAAATAATGCAGATGATGTCAGAATGCGAGAATAACATATTAGGTTTAAATGATTGATGATCACAGAAACAAAATATTAGTTAAATAAATGTAATAAAAAAAAAAACCACAACAAGCTCACCATCAACCTCCTACAACAGGTTCTGCTGGGAGACGAAATGGTGCTTAAACATCAAAGATCAATGAAGTAAGGTGAAGTGAGCATCACCCAAAACAGAAGGTCCATTCATTCATATATTATCTTCCACTTTATCCTCTATTAGGGTTGCAGGGGGGCGGGGGGGGTGGGGGGGGTGGGGGGGTTTCCCATGCCCATTCAGGGAAGAATGTTTTAGGCGCTGGGATAGACCCAGGACAGGGCGCCAATCTATCACTGGACACACACTCACTCACACAGACACACTCTATATGGGGCAATTTGGAGAACTCAATTGACTTGATCCATGTTTTTGGACTGTGGGAGGAAACCAGAGAACCCGGAGGAAACCCACACAGACACGGGGAGAACATGGAAACTCCACCCAGATGGGGATTCGAACCAGGAATCCCTAGCACTAAGAGGAGAACATGCCAACCACTAAGCCACTGTGCCGCCAACAGAAGATCAAATGTTTAAATAATTATTAATATCTAGTGGGCGGCATGGTGGCTTAGTGGTTTAGCATGTTCTCCTCTCAGCTCTAGGGATTCCCGGTTCGAATCCCCATCTGGGTGGAGTTTCCATGTTCTCCCCATGTCCTCGTGGGTTTCCTCCGGGTTCTCCGGTTTCCTCCCACAGTCCAAAGATATGGTTCAAGTTAATTGAGTTCTCCAAATTGCCCCATATAGAGTGTGTCTGTGTGAGTGAGAGAGTACTCAACGATAGATTGGGAGTATTTTGGGGTCTGAATGAGGAACCTGAGGTTTGCATAGTGTTTAATCTGAACGCATTTAGGAAAATGTCACACACACACACACACACACACACACACACACACACACACACCCCACAACCCTAATTAAGATAAAGGGTTTGGAAAAGGAAGAAATAAATGAAAACTGATGCCCAAAACATGAATATGTGATTAAATGACTGGCTGATTAGACTGCGTGTGAATGTTCTGTACGTCTGATCTATTCAGATCTGACCCCAGCTTGGTTCAGCAGCAGTGGCAAGATAAAACATGTTTGTTTTGATTGGACGACGCCTTGTGAGGACTGAGGCTCAGTGGGAGGCTCAGCCTCCTCATACAGGTTAAATACGTCTATTTTTAATCTTTGAAACCTTTTTTTTTTTAAAAACGTAGTGTGTGTGTGAAAGAGAGAGAGAGCGAGAGCGAGAGAGTGAGAGTGAGGTGTTATTATGGTCTGTGCAGTAAACCTATTTATAGAATAAAGCTTGCAGCTCAGCAGATTATGGCCAGTCTGTCGATTCCTAGAAAGAAAAAAAGAAAGGAAATGAGATTGAACTCGTGAGCGAGTCTGATAACGACGACCACAACACCGGGACTAATTATGACATCATAACACTGTAGGAGATACATCCATCCATCCATTATCTCTATTCATCCTCTATTAGGGTCGGGGGGGGGGGGGGTTCTCCATGCCCATCCAGGGGAGAACGTCTCAGGCGCTGGGCAGATAGACCCAGGACAGGACGCCAACCCATCGCTGGGCACACACTCACTCACACAGACACACTCTATATGGGGCAATTTGGAGAACTCAATTGACTTCATCCATGTTTTTGGACTGTGGGAGGAAACCGGAGAACCCGGAGGAAACCCACGCGGACACGGGGAGAACATGGAAACTCCACCCGGATGGGGATTCGAACCGGAAATCCCTAGTGCTGAGAGGCACTAGGCCACCGTGCCGCCCACTGTGGGAGATCGTGTACTTATTAGTTATCAGTAAACGGCGTGTCAGATCTTGTGGATATGAGTTTCCCTCTCGCAGATGAACCTTCTGTTCCGATGTGGTCAGAACCAAAGGAAGGCTCGCAGGGTCTCACAGGCTCTCGAACTTCCTCTGACTTTTACTTCCATCCTCTCTGGAAGGTTCCCGCCGGCAGACGTCCCTGGTGACATGACGCTGGTGGCGCCGTTCTACGTGGCGTGCAGCTGCGGTTCCGCCTTTGGGAGGCGAGGTGGAGGCGTGCGGCAGCGGGCTCTATTCAGCGCCTGCTGCTTCCTGCTAATTAAGCTGTCAGAGCCGAGGGGGTGCGAGCGGAGAGTCCGACAGTGTAAGAACAGTGGAGGAGCGCAGAACCTCGGACCCCCACGCGCCACCCAGCCTGTAATTTAACTGCAAGCTTCTTCAGCCGGGCTGCGTACGGAGGGCCACCGACTTCTGACTGAGCTTCCTGAATAAGAGACGCTCCGTGAGAACATCTGTTTATTCATTCAGAGAACTTTAGTAGGTTCTCTTTGTGCATCAGAAACACAGCATCAGCAGAGAGGCAGGTCTGGGGTTTTTAATGGGGTGTTGTAGCTCCCTCTGATTTAAAGTCGACAGCACAAATGTTCTTGCCAATACTGATTCGGTTTATTCTTGAGTTTGCACTTTAACCTTGTACATAACCTCACACCCAAACGTAAGAACTGTAACGTAAATCACATAAACAAATATACAATCAGCAATTTCTACATTGTGAACTCTTAATCTTATGAATGACCCTTTGTTGGTTTTCATTCATTCATCCATTATCTTCTGCTTTATCCTCTATTAGGGTCGCAAGGGGGGGGGGGTGGTTCCCCATGCCCATCCAGGGGAGAATGTTTCGGGCGTGGGGCAGATAGACCCAGGACAGGGCGCCAATTCATCGCTGGGCACACACTCACTCACACAGACACACTATATGAGGCAATTTTGAGAATTCAATTGACTTGATCCATGTTTTTGGACTGTGGGAGGAAACCGGAGAACCCGGAGGAAACCCACGCAGACACGCGTGAGAACATGGAAACTCCTCCCAGATGGGGATTTGAACCGGAAATCCCTAGCACTAAGAGGAGAACATGCCAACCACTAAGCCACCGCGCCGCCTTAGTCCTTAGCGTGTGTATTTAATATTAATTATCACTCTGGGAATGTGTCGCTCTTCAGGTCGAAGCCCCGTTCCCTGTTTGCGGGGTTCTCGACGCTGATCGTCCCCGCCCGTTGTGGAGTTTGTGTCTTCGCTGTCCCCGCAGGATGGTCTTTGTTTTCCGGACGTGGGTTGTGTATTCATCCATGTGTTTTTTTTTGGTTTTGTTGATTTTCATTCATTCATCCATTATCTCCCGCTTATCCTCTATTAGGGTCGCGGTGGGGTTCCCCATGCCCATCCAGGGGAGAACGTCTCGGGCGCTGGGCAGATAGACCTAGGACAGGGTGCCAATTTATCGCTGGGCACACACTCACTCACACAGACACACTCTAAAATGGGGCAATTTTTGAGAAATCAATTGACTTGATCCATGTTTTTGGACTGTGGGAGGAAACCGGAGAACCCGGAGGAAACCCACGCGGACACGGGGAGAACATGGAAACTCCACCCAGATGGGGATTCGAACCAGGAATCCCTAGCGCTGAGAGGCGAATGTGCTAAACCACTAAGCCACCGTGCCGCCATGTTTTGTTGATTTTACCCCACAAATTTACATCTTGATTTAGAACCATAATTACACATTAATCCTTAATACTAGAAAAGGTGATAAACTTTACGTGAACATAACATTGGTATAGCAACAGAACACAAACCTCATTGGCTACATAAGTATTAAGAGAGCAATAGTTTCACGTGGCGACTTGTCCGCTCTTCAGCTTCTGAATAAACCCTTAATGCTAACTTTGGAACCTTTACAAACACGGTAACCGTGGTAATGAACTTTGTCAATGTTCTTAAAAGAACAGAAGATTCAATTTTATACAATTTCAAGAACTTTAAACTGCTCATGGCGACACGGTGGCTTAGTGGTTTAGCACGTTCGCCTCTCAGCGCTAGGGATTCCCGGTTCGAATCCCCATCTGGGTGGAGTTTCCATGTTCTCCCCGTGTCTGCGTGGGTTTCCTCCGGGTTCTCCGGTTTCCTCCCACAGTCCAAAAACATGGAACAAGTTAATTCATTCATTCATTCATTATCTCCCGCTTATCCTCTATTAGGGTCGCGGTGGGGTTCCCCATGCCCATCCAGGGGAGAACGTCTCGGGCGCTGGGCAGATAGACCCAGGACAGGGCGCCAATTCATCGCTGGGCACACACTTACTCACACAGACACACTCTATATGGGGCAATTTTGAGAATTCAATTGACTTGATCCATGTTTTTGGACTGTGGGAGGAAACCGGAGAACCCGGAGGAGACCCACGCAGACACGGGGAGAACATGGAAACTCCACCCAGATGGGGATTCGAACCGGGAATCTCTAGTGCTGAGAGGCAAACGTGCTGACCACTAAGCCACCGTGCCGCCTCGGAACAAGTTAATTGAATTCTCAAAATTGCCCCTATAGAGTGTGTCTGTGTGAGTGAGTGTGCGCCCAGCGATGGATTGGCGCCCTGTCCTGGGTCTATCTGCCCAGCGCCCGAGACGTTCTCCCCTGGATGGGCATGGGGAACCCCACCGCGACCCTAGTAGAGTATAAGCGGGAGATAATGGATGAATGAATAAACTGCTCATATAGGCAGGTACAGGGGGATTGAGGGCACGGTCCTCTCACCCAACATCAGTACCCCGACCTCATCAATGCTCTCCTGGTTGAATGGGGCAATATTTTCCAGAGACAAACTTAAAAATCTTGCAGCACGTCATGAGAGAAGCGTGGAACCCGTCATAGCCGCGGTGGAGAACCGCCGTGGGTGGAGCATGTAGGCGTCGCGATGCTTTTGTTGGTGTAGTTCCCCTGTTGTCACTCATGTTGTGAAGATGTTTTAGACATCAGATCGCGTCTGCGTCTCAGCTCAGCGTGCGCTCCTCTCTACACGTTGATTCGGTTGAATCATCCCGTGTTCCTCCGTCCCCGGTTTGCGGTTCTTTCTACGTTCTGTCTTTGTTGCTTGCCGACAAACATCATTTGCATGAGAATGCAAGCAATTAAATGGTAGTGTGTAACCATCAAACAGCGAACGGCTCCGAAACACAAAACGTTGTAACAGGATGGAATGACATCCTCACAGCAGCAGGTTCTCCCTTCTGCTTTATTATACAATGAAACATACAAACAGACCAGAACGCGCCAGATACCCCACAACGAGGTCACTGTAAAGGACCAGGCCATGTCAGTACCTGTGTGTGTGTGTGTGTGTGTGTGTGTGTGTGTGTGTGTGTGTGTGCAGTAGGTAAACTGTAGGCAATAATTCAATGTGTGTCTCTGTTTGCACACGTTTGTTTGTAGTAAGTAAATAGTAAGGGTTAATTGTGTGTGTGTGTGTGTGTGTGTGTGTGTGTGTGTGTGTGTGTGTAATGTACAACACCAGGTTGGTTTTATTACCTTCAGAGCTCTTTATTATCAGTCTGTATGATGATGATGATGATGATGATGATGATGAGGAGGAGGAGGAGGAGAACTCACTAATCAGGCGAGGAAAGGTTTCAGTTCTTTAATCACTTCTCTCTCGTTTCCAACAGGTGGCACTGTGGCCAGAAATCCTGAGTCATTTACTCCCTGAGGACAGAAGGTGGCGCTGCACAGGTTTATAAACTTTATATCCAGGTGAATGGGGCGGCACGGTGGCTTAGTGGTTTAGCATGTTCTCCTCTCAGCACTAGGGATTCCCGGTTCGAATCCCCATCTGGGTGGAGTTTCCATGTTCTCCCCGTGTCCGCATGGGTTTCCTCCGGGTTCTCCGGTTTCCTCCCACAGTCCAAAAACATGGATCAAGTCAATTGAGTTCTCCAAATTGCCCCATATAGAGTGTGTCTGTGTGAGTGAGTGTGTGCCCAGCTGTAGATTGGCGCCCAGTCCTGGGTCTATCTGCCCAGCGCCCGAAACGTTCTCCCCTGGATGGGCATGGGGAACAGACCCCTCCCCCAGCGACCCTAATAGAGGATAAAGTGGGAGATAATGGATGGATGAATGTTCAGGTGAATGTGGGTTTGCGATTATCTTCAGTTCTGTGCAGAACGTCCACTGAGATGTTTCCAAAAGCACGATCATCATAAAGAGCTGTATAATCACGGCCGCCGTCTTTCATGTGCCGTTTTCGGTGGTTGGTTTTTAATGTCGGCGTCATCCGTCAGGCGGTCGACTTGCTTCTGAAAGCCACTGGCCGCCGGCGCTTTTGAGCCTTGGTCCTGAAAGGAAGTGCACTAGGAATGGGGGACTTTCTTCTGGGGCTTTTGTTCGGTGCTGAAAGCCCTCTGCAGTGTTTGAGGCTGTAATCTTCGGGGCGAGTCCCCAGAGCTCTGACCTCGTTATGATGCCTTTTGCGTTCAGATTTTCTCTCTGAACGTCTGATGGAGGGATCTGTCATCGAGAGGGCTTCCTCCACCGCCGCCGCCACCTCGTCTTCTGCACCTGAAGCTTCGGGAACTTTGTTTCTGATAGTCATTAACGTCCATCCAATTTGTTATCTTCCTCTTTATCCTTTATTAGGGTCGCGGGGGAGGGGTGGGACGTTTTGGGTGCTGGGCAGATACACCCAGGACAGGGCACCAATCTATCACTGGGCACACACTCACTCAGTCACACAGACACACACTCTACATGGGGCAATTTGGAGAACTCAATTGACTTGATCCATGTCTTTGGACTGTGGGAGGAAACCGCAGAACCCGGAGGAAACCCATGCGGACACGGGGAGAACATGGAAACTCCACCCAGATGGGGATTTGAACCGGAAATCCCTAGCACTAAGAGGAGAACATGCCAACCACTAAGCCACCGCGCCGCCTTAGTCATTAACGTGTGTATTTAATATTAATTATCACTCTGGGAATGTGTCGCTCTTCAGGTCGAAGCCCCGTTCCCTGTTTGCGGGGTTCTCGACGCTGATCGTCCCCGCCCGTTGTGGAGTTTGTGTCATCGCTGTCCCCGCAGGATGGTCTTTAGGCGACGTCTGTGTTTTCCAGACGTGGGGTGTGTATTCGTGCATGTTTTTTTTTAAATGAAGTATATTTTCCTCATTTCTTTTCCCCTGCGTGGCGTTTTACTCGTTTTAGACGGTAAGCTCCTTCAGGCTTCAGCGTGTCGCCACATTCAGCCCTTCCCGCTGCGCCGCCGCCGAGGTGCCGGCTACAACTTCCAATCCCACCTCGCTCCGCCTCACCCTCTGCGGGGAACGAAAACTCATCTATATTTTGACAGCTGTGTGATGGTCCGTGTAGCAGAGGCAAACGTTCTCTCCCTGCTGCCGCTCTCTGCCGCACTCCCCTGCTCAAACCTCTGTCCTCTGGCTGGTCCTACGGCATGTCTTCCACTGGACCTGGCTTCAGAGCCGGACGTTGTGGAGACTCGAGACGTCCTATTCTTCAGCTACATGGTGACTTAACGCATCAGAAGACCAGGTCTTTATGATCTTCATCACCCAGACAGCGTGAACATTCTGGCCCACCGGCCCACGTCCTATATTTTCATCTGGCCCACATAGCATGTGGATCGGCGGCGGCCGGACCGCTTCCGGCTGGTTCAGACTGCCAAATGTTACCAGATGTGAAGGTGGTGTGTTTTAGCACATGTGGACCATTTTTGTCTTATAGGTCGCGGTTCCACATGTCTGACAGCTATGATCAGAAGAGGGCCAGAGGTGACGGTTCCGCATCCAGATGTTTTGGTTCCTCTTCACAGCTTCTGCATAGTTGTTTTCACAAAGTGCCACAGCTGTCCAGAAATCATGACCAGGTTCTTGACAGAAGGAACCGCTTAATTCAGATGTATGTCCTGATGTAGTGTATATTTTACCTTGGTCATTAAGACGGAGGTCCAGGATGAAGATGATCGGCCCCGTGCTCATGAGATCAGACTAAAGCAGCTCTGAAGCCAGTTTGGGCATGGTGCGAGTGCGACGACGCCCCTGTGTGGGGTATCATCACCTACTTTTATTTCTGTGTGCAGCACCTGAACATGTTCCCAGTTTAAATCAGAGAGCTCCGAGCCGCAGGGTTCCACAATCACACAAACCACTGCTTATAACCCACCTGGAGAGACCGGGGGAGGGGGAGGGGTGGGGTACAGGAGGGATTTTCAGAGAGAAGACAGATAAGACAACAGATGTCTCTTCTGTTTGGACACAGACGTGTCCTGAATTTTCAATTTTTTCCCTGTTTTTTTTAATTTATTTATTATTTATTATTTTATTTCACTGTTATTTATTTATTTATTATTATTTAATATATTTTTTTCAAGCGAATCCGAACTCGAGAATCGGATTAATCCTGGATGACATTAAGCATTACTATTAAATGCGTTGCCTCGAGCCTCTGCTGCCATCTGGGGGCCGTGTGATGAA
This sequence comes from Corydoras maculifer, assembly GCA_019802435.1. Taxonomy (NCBI): domain Eukaryota; kingdom Metazoa; phylum Chordata; class Actinopteri; order Siluriformes; family Callichthyidae; genus Corydoras; species Corydoras maculifer. Next base: position 115,873 of record JAFMOD010000998.1, read on the forward strand.
TAACACCTGCTCTTCTGGAGGAGGAACTTTAAAGCCAATGGAAAAGCATACAGTGTTGATTGTAACTGTGTGGGTCGCACGTGCGCCGTGTTGGGGAGGCTGTTGGCTGCAGGTGAGATTATTCACGTGACCCTAATCCCGCTAATCTCTCAAAACTAGGGATTAACCCGCTTCAGAGGCCTATTATCCGGCAGTCTCTGTGACACATTGACTGAGTGACTCGAACCTCAGACATCAGCTGTAAGTACGACCCTGATTATTCCTTTTACTTTAGTTATGAATGATCATAAAGTGCACTACTATTAATACTCTGTTTTCTCTGAATGCATAACAGATTACTCGAGACACTTATTAATTGAAAATATATTCGTTTAAATGAATGTTATAATAAAGTCAGTGATGCTGCTGTAGGCCGTTAGTGTCATTGCATTCTGAACAGGTGAGTTTAAAGGTTAGTTTGCTCCAGCTTTTTAACTCATCTGATTTTAAAGGTCATGCAAACTTAAATACAGCAGTATATGCATCATCATCATCATCATCAGCTTTCTTTTTCTTTTCACTCAGCCGGTTTATTAAAGTCACCGTTTGTTCAGTGTTTAAATTTAAGCCTCGGTTCTAATTTCAGTTCAGATTTCCAGACTGTTTATATATCAGGGATGAACAATTTTAAGAATGTGACCTAAAGATCAGTTCCTCTTTTGCATGTACAGTTTATTCCTCTCGTACATTACATTACATTTACATTGCATTCGGTCATTTGGCGGACACTTTTATCCAAAGTGTCTTAACAAGGTGAGCACAGGGTTCATCACAGCATCCCTGGAGCAATGAGGGTTAAGGGTCTTGCTCAGGGACCCACAGTGGTAACTTCTGTGGAGCTGGGATTTGAACCCCCAACCTTCAGCTTGATAACCCATGGCTCCAATCACTGAGCTACTGCACCCGCTCTTCATTCATCTCATCTCATCTTATTATCTTCCACCTAACGTTCTAATAGGGTTGTGGGGGGGGGTTCCCATGTCCATCCAGGGGAGAACGTTTCAGGCACTGGGCAGGTACACCCAAAACAGGGTGTCAACCATCGCTGGTTTTCAGTCACCCGATTTATTAAAGTCACTGTTCAGTGTTTAAATTTAAGCCTCGGTTCTAATTTCACTTCAGATTTCCAGACTGTTTATATATCAGGGATGAACAATTTTAAGAACGTGACCTAAAGATCAGTTCCTCTTTTGCATGTACAGTTTATTCCACTCGTACATTACATTACATTTACATTCAGTCATTTATTTTATCCAAAGCAACTTACAGGGTGAGCACAGGGTTCATCACAGCATCCCTGGAGCAATGAGGGTTAAGGGTCTTGCTCAGGGACCCACACTGGTAACTTTGAAGGACCTGGGATTTGAACCCCCAACCTTCAGCTTGATAACCCATGGCTCCAATCACTGAGCTACTGTGCCCGCTCTTCATTCATCTCATCTCATCTTATTATCTTCCACCTAACGTTCTGATAGGGTTGTGGGGGGGGGGGGGTTCCCATGTCCATCCAGGGAAGAACGTTTCAGGCGCTGGGCAGGTACACCCAAAACAGGGTGTCAACCATCGCTGGTTTTCAGTCACCCGATTTATTAACGTCACCGTTTGGTCAGTGTTTAAATTTAAGCCTCGGTTCTAATTTCAGATCAGATTTACATTCACATTGAGTCGTTTAGCCGACGCTTTTATCCAAAGCGACTTACAAATGAGATCATTACAAGTCAGAAGTTCTGCAAAAAACCAACTATACTGTACATTCATCGACCTGATTGTTATTTGATGCTACGCCCCCCCCCCCCCCCGCGTCTTCAGTAGTTCAGTAGTGCTGAGTGATTCTGCCTTACGGACAGAGTTGGGAAGATCGTACCATCGTGTTGCAGCGGTGAACGCCACGGAGTGAGAATCAGCTTCTCTGTGAGGTGGAACCACCAGGGGGCGATCATCACGGGAGCGGAGTGAACGAGCCGGGGTGTATTTTGAAAAGATAGAGTGAAGGTAGGAGGGGCCAGATCCAGAAATGGTTCTGTAGGCCAGAGTCAGTGACTTGTACTGAATGCAGCAGCTACAGAGAGCCAATAGAGTTGCAGACTGTTTATATATCAGGAATAAACAATTTTAAGAATGTGACTTAAAGATCAGTTTCTCTTTTGCATGTACAGTTTATTCCACCTAATGTTCTAGTAGGGTTGTGGTTGGGTTCCCCATGTCCATCCAGGGGAGAACGTTTCAGGCGCTGGGCAGATACACCCAGGACAGGGTGCCAAACCATCGCTGGGCAGTCATACACACACCATAATCTGAATATCCATTGGACTGGTGGTCCTGCAGGACGCCCCCTTAATGGACTCACTTATAGTTTTCTAGTTTTTAGTTTTTCCATTTGTTAAATGTCTCTACATGGCTGTCCTACATTGTTGTTGCTGCCTGGCCGCTCAAGGAGGACGAGTCCCCCACTGAGTCTTGGTCCTCACAAGGTTTCTTCCTTGAATAACAACATAAAAGGGAGTTTTTTCTTGCCACTGTCGCTTCGGCTTGCTCTTTGGGGGTTTAAAGGCTTTTCATTCTGTAAAGCTGCTTTGTGACAATGTACTGATGTAAAAAGCGCTATATAAATAAATAACTTGAACTTGAACCATATAGGGGCAATTTAGATAGGGGTGAATACATGTTATTGACTGCCCAGTGATGGATTGGCGTCCTGTCCTGGGTGTGTCTGCCCAGCGCCCGAAACGTTCTCCCTGGATGGGCATGGGGAACCCCCCCCCCCCTCCCCGCGACTCTAATATAGGATAAAGCGGAAAATAATGAATGAATGAATGACATGTTATGGGACTGTGGGAGGAACCAGAGCAAACCCTCAAAGACCCGGGGAGAACATGCAAACTCATTGAAAGCATTGTGAACGTGCAGCTTCAGGTAAAGAAGCATCTCCGCGTCCTGATTGGCTCAGACGGTGAACAGTACGCTAATCCTGTACTAATTGTATTGTCACGATCGGTGAGATTAAATGGCTTTACGTGGTGGAAGATTAATGAGATTACCTTGTTTCCCGTGCAGTGCATGATGGGACCAGATGATGCCGCGCCCGTGTTCCATGCTAAAACTCCAGGAGCCATCAGCAGCAATCTGCTCTGTGAGTCCACCAGGCTCTCCCTCACACCTGGCCTCCATCTGTCAGCAGCACCTGCTGGATCTTCAGATCTGCTTAAGTCATGTTCCTCATCCCCATCTGCTCCCTTTACGGAGCGCGCTGTCCGTCTGGAAGAGACTGAGAACTTTGAGAATTCCCCTCCACGGCGCCCCGCGAAGCTGGCACCTCTAAAGCTCCCCCTAGAGGTGAAGGAGGCTCAGAGGCAGAAGATGGGCAGCTTTCAGAAGGATGCCGTAAGAGCCGCCATGAAATTGGAAGTGGCCGTTATCAACGTCGTCAGGCCTCCTGGACGATTACATGCAAATCCGGAGGAACCCAAAGTCACCCAACTTCATGATGACGTGCCAGGCAGACGGGAAACGGGTCATCGATGGTACAGTGCCGCTTCGGGAGACCGATTCGCTTGCTTTAATATTTCCAATCGACGGTTTCCGTTGGAGACGCAACGAGCCGAGAGCAGACAATGCAAACGCATGACCACTGTGGACGAGACCCAAGAATCGGGGTTATGCCGTAGCCAAAATGAACTGACCAATAAGAAAAAGACCTGCACAGAAGACAATCCGCATTCAGGAAGCGAGCGTGGTCCAGCCCCAGCGGCCGGTTCCGCTCGGAACCGACAAAATAACAAGGCTGCACCGCCAGAACCAATCAGCCAATCAAAGCTCTCAGAAGGGAGACAGAGCCGTTATAAAGTTCGCAGTGATTGGATACTAAAGAATGAAACGGCTGAGATCACGGTCCAATCTCCGCGTCTCAGACCTTCTCGTCCCATCGACCAATCATCTTCCCCGGACCGGGCTCCGGAAACCAGCTCCATTTACCTTAGACAGACAGACCACCACAAGGCACTCAAGGTACAAGGTAACAACACAATGTCCAAATTTGGTCGCCTCTCTCCTACAACGCCACCCCATCCATCCCACCCACCCCATCCATCCCAAGTTCTTCTGAATGCAACGTCCAGAGGATCAGTGCAGCGGAACCGCAGCCCGTCAGCCGTCACCGCTCAGAATGACCGGCGGAGCCCCGAGCCGCAGCACAGTCAGAACGTCGGCCGGAGGCGTCCCAAACTGTGCCGGGTTCGACACCTCGATGAGGAGCTCAGCATGTCTGCGGAAGGACTAAAGGCCGACGGGGGGCAAATCCGGATCATCGGGGGTTCCACCGGGGCAACAGGAAGCAAAGAGTGCCCGGTCCAGTGCAGGGAAAGTCATCATGTAGCGTAGAGATCTGTTGGGAAGTCAATCCACGACTGCGGCGGGAGGAGGGGAATGGTGGTGGAGGGGGGGGGGGGTTATTTTTGGAGTCCAGGAATCTGAAACTCCTTTTTTTTAAAAAGCATGTGGCGGCTGTAAAGCGGTGGTGATGGCAACGCAGTCCGGTCGTTAGAGATTCTCAGGGTTTTGAATCAGAATGTTAATTACCACGAGGCATTTCTTCAATTTAGGAAAGAAGGTACACCCAGAACAGGACGCCAATCCATCGCTGGGCACACACTCACTCACACAGACACACTCTATAGGGGGCAATTTGGAGAACTCAGTTGACTTGATCCATGTTTTTGGACTGTGGGAGGAAACCGGAGAACCTGGAGGAAACCCACGTAGACACGGGGAGAACCTGGAAACCCCACCCAAGATGGGGATTCGAACTGGGAATCCCTAGTGCTGAGAGGAGAACATGCTAAACCACTAAGCCGCTGTGCGCTAAGCCCCCTCAATCCAAATATAATATTCATTCATTTATTCATTATCTCCCGCTTATCCTCTATTAGGGTCGTGGTGGGGTTCCCCATGCCCATCCAGGGGAGAACGTCTCGGGCGCTGGGCAGATACACCCAGAACAGGGTGCCAATCCATCGCTGGGCACACACTCACTCACACAGACACACTCTATAGGGGGCAATTTGGAGAATTCAGTTGACTTGATCCATGTTTTTGGACTGTGGGAGGAAACCGGAGAACCTGGAGGAAACCCACGCGGACACGGGGAGAACCTGGAAACCCCACCCAAGATGGGGATTCGAACTGGGAATCCCTAGTGCTGAGAGGAGAACATGCTAAACCACTAAGCCGCTGTGCGCTAAACCCCCTCAATCCAAATATAATATTCAATGAAGAAAAATAAATGCAGATCAGCTTTCTGTATTATGATTGTTACTCGTTTAAAACAGAGATCAATGTCCTGATGAACTGAACCGAAAGCAGACAGCGCAAACCGGCGACTGTGGCATGGTTGTTGGTCCCTAGCACTGAGAGGAGAACATGCGAAACCACTAAGCCACCTTCCTTTTCCCTTTATTTGTAAGTTAATGAGAGATGTCTAATGAACCTGCACTCACGGTTGAGGTGGACGGCGTAGCGTCTCAACCCTTCGCAGGAGACGGAGCTCATTTTAACTCCGTCTGTGACCTCTCTGGTTCTTTAGCTACACTGGGATTAGACTTCCCGCTGGCTGCAGCTTCCCGTGTATGTAAGTGAAAGGACGGGCGTCCGTGGGCAGGCGGCTGATGGATGGGGCGTCTGCCGCGGGTACAGATGTTGTTGTGCTTTGGGACGATCTCTGGGGGCGCTCTTCAGACTCGGGGTATTTGGGATTAAGCGTGTTTCAGATCTGTGAAAACACTTTAGGTTCAGACGTACGGCGGGGACTGAGAGACAGGAAGAGAGAGTTTATAGAGCTGAGACACGGGACGTCGGGCGGCTTAAAAGACCAGAGAACCGTGTTCTGCTTTCTGAAGAAATAATGAAGCGAATGACGTGACTCCCCGTCCCTCACAGAGCAAACACGCAGACGACAAAATACACCAACCGAAACAAAGGACCTACAATGACCAGCTGATCCAGAGGAGGACATGCACACGCCACAAAATATTAGGGGATATATTTGCATGTGAACTGTTGGCTGATGTCAGCGGTCTGATCTTTCTGGGTTTGTATGCAGCCGGAACGTTTAACTCCGCTGCAGTAACACCTCATAAAAATGTTTTAGCACCTTTGTAAATTTTTTTTTTTTGCTTGTTGCATCGCAATAAAACATTACATGAGGTTTTTATTAAAGCATGTTGAGTAGCTGTGACTTTGAAACTGTATAGACGCTGTGATGCTGTTAAACGTGCAAATATACTAAATCATTTCAAATGGTTTTGCCAGAGTTTTTATTGTAATGAAATCTATATTAGTTTTTAAGAAAAGTGCAGATCAGAGACAGAGAGGTGGGGGGGGGTCGGTCAATAAAGAACAGTGAGTTTAATAATAAGTTTAAATGTTAATGTTTATTAAGTGCAAAACAGGAGACGCCAGAGCTGCAACTCCTGAGCCATAACCCCGGAGACGAAACCATATAGCCTTGACCCCAGGAGCCATGACCCCAGAGCTTTAACTCCAGAGCTTTAACTCCAGAGCAATAACCCTGGAGACGAAACCCCAGAGCTGCAACCCCAGAGCTTTAACTCCAGAGCCATAACCCTGGAGACGAAACCCCATAGCTGCAACCCCAGAGCTTTAACTCCAGAGCTACAACCCCAGAGCTTTAACTCCAGAGCTGCAACCCCAGAGCTTTAACTCCAGAGCTACAACCCCAGAGCTTTAACTCCAGAGCCGAAACCCCAGAGCTGCAACCCCAGAGCCATGACCCCAGAGCTGCAACCCCAGAGCTTTAACTCCAGAACCATAACTCCGTGGAGACGAAACCCCAGAGCAGCAATCCCAGAGCCATGACCCCAGAGCTTTAACTCAAGAACCATAACCCTGGAGACGAAACCATATAGCCATGACCCCAGAGCCATGACCCCAGTGCTGCAACCCCAAAGCTTTAACTCCAGAGCCATAACCCCGGAGACGAAACCCCAGAGATACAAATCCAGAGTTTTTACTCCAGAGCCATAACCCTAGAGCCGAAACCCTAGCCATGACCCCAGAGCGGCAACCTTACAGCTGTAACCCCAAAGTTGCAACCCTGGAGCTGTAACTGACCAATTTGGTAAAACAACCCCGGTTTGATGGAAAGAAGTTTTATTTATGTAAGCATTTAATCCACTGAACACTGAAGCCTTTAGTACCAGAACGAGGAGGGAGGAGGGTCAGAACTTTTAACATATATCTGAGTTCAAATCCATCGAAAGTTTGGATCTGAATTAGACAGACGCCTGTGAGCAGGTCCTGGGCAGGTCCTGGTGGATGGCTACGGGCGTGTAACCCGTGTTTAATGTCACCACATGGAGGTGGAGAGGGACAGAAAGAATGAGAGGAAGTAAAGCAGGGAGACGAAAATATCCAAGAATCCCAGAGTCTATAATTGGCAAAGTCTGTCAGTCCCCCAATTTGATGCAGACTGGCACGCCCAACCACCTCGTCCCAACTGAAACCTTATCCTCGGGACCTCCTCGGTTCCTCCTCTGTGCCGAGTGAGTGAGGCTGCCTCCTCCTCTTCCTTCAGCCAGCACTTCAGCACACACCGGTCTCCGATTCCTCAGTGTGTCTGGGTGTGTGTGTGTGTGAGGGAGGCTGTCACCTGAACAGGAACCACAGCCGCGATGCGCTGATGTTTGGCTGAGGTGAGCGGGTGGGTGTGTTCGAGGTGTGGACCGAGGGCCTTCTGACGACACAGGTGAGAACCAAGAACTTTTCTGAAGTGTGCCGTCAGAGCGAGACCCGAGTTAAGATCTCACGTACGTTACTTACAAACTCCGTTGGCTTCTTTTTGAGATACTCAGCATCCCGATGCCTCTCGGTTGCATTGCGTCATTAACTTTTTTATTGCTTATGAGTTTTTTTGGACGTATTTGGTCCTCAGACTGTTTTCCACATCAGTGTGACTGACGCAGCAACTTCAGCTTTCTCCCACAATTCAAATTTTATGTTTATGTATTTTCTTTGTTTTATATATATATATATATATATATATATATATATATATATATATTCATTCATTCATCCATTGTCTCCCGCTTATCCTCTATTAGGGTCGCGGTGGGGTTCCCCGTGCCCATCCAGGGGAGAACGTTTCGGGCGCTGGGCAGATAGACCCAGGACAGGGCGCCAATCCATCGCTGGGCACACACTCACTCACACAGACACACTCTATATGGGGCAATTTTGAGAATTCAATTAACTTGATCCATGTTTTTGAACTGTGGGAGGAAACCGGAGAACCCGGAGGAAACCCACGCAGACACGGGGAGAACATGGAAACTCCACCCAGATGGGGATTCGAACCGGGAATCCCTAGCGCTGAGAACGTGCTAAACCACTAAGCCACTATATATATATATATATATATATATATATATATATTTTTTTCTTTTTTACAGATTTTTGTTGTTCTGTTTGTGGCGCCTATGAAAATAAATGTATCATTTGTTATTTCTTAATTATTATATAATGATCACATTGTTCATCCTACACGTCGGTTTCAAGTTCTACGTAGATCTTTAAACGTTTCACAGATTTTATTGCCTGCAGCATCTTAATATCCTCTGATTGCTCTGCCGTGTTCGCTGGAATTAAATTTTTAATTAGAACTAGAAATCAGTTGAACTCCTCGTGCAAATAAGTAGATACGATACGCATGTCTGAGTCAAGGTCGCGTTTCCCTGGACGTGTTTAAGGCCAAGTGTCCTCCTGAAGGGCGCCGTGGGTTCGCTGTGAAAAACAGAATGGAGTTTAAAGGCGTTCTTCTTCTTGGCTTTGCGAGTTTGTTTTGTTGGTTCTGTTCTGCAGGGCTGATGTATCACAGACTCTTTTATCTCCAGAACAGCCACAGAACAGCTCGCTCCTGTTTATACCCAGCAGACCTCAACGCACAGCGACGCTCAGATACCACTCTCTTTATTTGCTTATTCGCGTGGGCAGAGAACACTTTCTCCCCCTCAAACTCGTACACTAATTATAGATCAGTCTCTGCGATATGTGGAAATGCCATCAATTTTAAGGCCGATAAAGTGCAGATGATTAACTCAAACAGCTTGAGCGGCGTTCCAAGAACAACACGGCTCTCATTAGTCTGAAATATTAAACTGTGGACCGAATCCGCGGCGACCGACGCTCTGTTTTAATTAGTGGCATCGACGACGCTGACACCATTTGTCACGAGTTACGGGCTCGTAAATGAATTCGTCAGCAGCGCCATTAGGTTCACGAGTCAAAATGTTTTATTGACGATTAGGATGAAAAAAACAAAACAAAACAGGAGAATCTACTAAACACCAGCGCCATGCTGAAGGTGAATGTCATGCTTTGTATGAACGGTCATTAAAATCCTGCTGTGGTTTGTAAATTGGCCTGAGGGCACTTTGTGGCCGCGGTCTCACTGCAGACCCATCGTTATTACGGAATAATGGCTGATCTGTGGTTTGCTTTTGCCAAACGTTGAAGCTGTTTAAGTAATTTTTCACGCAAAGGTCAGGAGTTCTATCTCCGCAGATCTATGAATTCAGAGACCAAGGCTTTGTGGGAGTTTGAGGAGGGACGTGTTCTGTTGGCAATCTGCATAAAGGAGTTTGGTACTCGAGCGGCCTCAACTTCAATCCCATGGTAACCTTTGGCGTGAAGTAGAACAGAGACCACGAACAGAGTCAGATCCCCTGATTCAACATGACTGAGCAACAATTCCCAAAATGTTGTGGAAAGACGTCCTTAAAGAGTTTTAAAGCTGCAAAAAAAAGTGACCTCATTCATTCATTCATTCATTATCTTTTTCGCTTTATCCTCTATTAGGGTCGCGGGGGGAGGGGGGGGGGTCCCCATGCCCATCCAGGGGAAAACGTTTAGGGCCCTGGGCAGATACATCCAGGACAGGATGCCAATCCATCGCTGGGCACACACTCACTCACACAGACACACTCTATATGGGGAAATTTGGAGAACTCAATTGACTTGATCCATGTTTTTGGACTGTGGGAGGAAACCGGAGAACCCGGAGGAAACCCACGTAGACACGGGGAGAACATGGAAACTCCACCCAGATGGGGATTCGAACCGGGAATCCCTAGTGCTGAGTGGAGAACATGTTAAACCACTAAGCCACCGTGCTGCCCAATTCTGTTTTATTAAATATATATATATATATATCGTGAAGTTTATCATGAAGACACAACACTGTCAATGTTATAATAATGAGATAGAATGATTTGATCGTTTGTGTTTTAAATCTGTGGCACTATCATTTTTTTTTAATTTAAAAGGCTGTGTAACCGTATAGATTTCTAATAAGTAGTAATTAACCATTTTGTTAATGAGTGATATGGTTTGCGGTTTCCACAGGTGGAGAACTTTAATGACCATCGTAACCTGACCTGAAGCGAAGAGGATAAACGTCGAGGGACCGATGGAGGGACACATGGAGGGACGTTTCTGGTTCCGGATCTTGGTGTTCCTCACCGTTCTGGCCTTGACCTTGTACAGCGATGGGGTCGCAGGTCAAAGGGCAGGTCAGTCACCAAGTCATTCAATATATATACATCTTATATTATTTATAACCATCTTATATTTATATATTCATTCATTATCTCCCGCTTCATCCTCTATTAGGGTGGCGATGGGGTTCCCCATGCCCATCCAGGGGAGAACATCTCGGGCGCTGGGCAGATAGACCCAGGACAGGGCGCCAATCTATCGCTGGGCACACACTCACTCACACAGACACACTCTATATGGGGCAATTTGGAGAACTCAATTGACTTGATCCATGTTTTTGGACTGTGGGAGGAAACCGGAGAACCCAGAGGAAACCCACGCAGACACGGTGAGAACATGGAAACTTCACCCAGATGGGGATTTGAACCGGGAATCCCTAGTGCTGAGAGAACAACGTGCCAACCACTAAGCCACTGTGCCGCCTATATATATATAAATATATATATATAAGTTTATTTATAATGTATAAGTTGTACTCACTTAAAATACTAAATCTAATCGAAATGAATGTTTTAAGACCCACATTATACTTTATGGTGATTTCTATGAATAAATTAAAGCAAGTTTGTTGAGGATTATATTAATTGGATATATTTATTTATAAAAAAGTCTGTATTTCTGAAATCTTGAAGCTTATTTTAAAGAAACAAATCTCCTCAAGAGTTTAGAAGATGGAGATTATTTACAGTCATGGGACGTTAGACTTTGGTTAGTGTTTGGTTTGTTTGACGTTACTTCATTTAAACCATCTGTGTCTCAGGTTGTAAGAATGTGAACTATGATCTGGCGTTCATCCTCGATACCTCGTCCAGTGTGGGCAAGGACAACTTCGAAAAAATCCGGCAGTGGGTGGCCAACCTCGTGGAGTCCTTTGACGTCGCCGAGGATAAGACGCGAGTGGCCGTGGTGCGCTACAGTGACCGCCCCACCGTCGAGTTCAACTTGGCCAGATACAGAACTCTGGAGGACGTCAAGAGGGCGGCCAGGAACATCCGGTACCTGGGTGGCAACACCAAAACGGGAGATGCCATCAATTACACCACCACCAACATCTTCACCGTCCAGGCGGGGGCCAGGCCCGCGGCCAGGGGAATCCAAAAGGTGGCCATACTGCTGACCGATGGTCGGAGTCAGGATTACGTTCTCCAGCCGTCCATTGCCGCAGCCAGAGCTGGGATCAGGATATTCGCGGTGGGGATTGGTGAAGCGCTGAAGGAGGAGCTGGAGGAGATCGCGGCTGATCCGAAAAGTGCTCACGTCTTCCACGTGACCGATTTTGATTCCATCGACAAAATCAGAGGACGCCTGAGGAGGAGACTGTGTGAGAGTAAGTGATCTGAGGTTTTCTATTCCAGCTTCTGTCAACAAGTTTTTTTTTGGACAGGGACGGGACAGTTTGCTGGTTCCCCTTTGTGAGCTAGAGATCCTGTGTTGCTCGAGTAGAACATTTCTACAGTAGACCTGTCGCGAGTCTGGAGTACACCACCTCTCACGACTTTAAAAATTAATTATTGTATCCGTCCATTCATTCATTCATTCATTCATTCATTCATTCATTATCTTCCGCTTTATCCAATATTAGGGTCGCGGGGGGGCGGCACGGTGGCTTAGTGGTTGGCACTTTCGCCTCTCAGCACTAGGGATTTCTGGTTCGAATCCCCATCTGGGTGGAGTTTCCATGTTCTCCCCGTGTCTGCGTGGGTTTCCTCCGGGTTCTCCGGTTTCCTCCCACAGTCCAAAAACATGGAACAAGTCAATTGAGTTCTCCAAATTGCCCCCTATATAGAGTGTGTCTGTGTGAGTGAGTGTGTGCCCAGTGATAGATTGGCGCCCTGTCCTGGGTCTATCTGCCCAGCGACTGAAACGTTCTCCCCTGGATGGGCATGGGGAACCCCCCCCCGCGACCCTAATATAGGATAAAGCGGAAGATAATGAATGAACGAAAGCATCGCGGTGGGGGTTCCCCATGCCCATCCAGGGGAGAACGTTTCAGTCGCTGGGCAGATAGACCCAGGACAGAACGCCAATCTATCACTGGACACACACTCACTCACACAGACACACACTATATGGGGCAATTTGGAGAACTCAATTGACTTGATCCATGTTTTTGGACTGTGGGAGGAAACCGGAAAAGACACGGGGAGAACACGGAAACTCCACCCAGATGGGGATTCGAACCGGGAATCCCTAGTGCTGAGAGGAGAACATGCCAAACCACTAAGCCACCATGCCGCCCTATCCGTCCGTCCATTCAAAGTAAACTCATCAGAGGTGGATTTCATGCCTTAATTAGTCGGTTTGTGAGAATTTACTGGGCCACACCTCAGAGGTGGACCCCGATTCGGCATGTGAGTGGAACCCTTACTGATGGGAACATATTTGTGGTTCTGTGTCCTGTGTCCTGAGCCGATCTGGGACCTCCGCTGTTGGAGTTCTTTCCCGGCGTGTAGAGATATGCTTTAAATGTAATGCGGTTTCCTTTCAGATACAAATTCTGAGCAACGAGCCTGAATTGTGTTCTACAAATAGTGACTCTAACACACAGAGTCTGCGGCCTGGAACACGACCGGAGCGTTTTTAGAGGATTCTAAAAAGAAAAGGGGTGGAGTTCTGTCAGTGTTTTGTTTGTGTTGAGGTTTTATTAATTATATTTCGAGCTTTAACTCAAGGATCCTTTCCCTTTTTGTCCGTCTGATTATTTTTTTTTTGAACCCCCAACCTTCAGATTAGTGCGGCACGGTGGCTTATTGGTTGGCATGTTCTCCTCTCAGCACTAGGGATTCCCGGTTCGAATCCCCATCTGGGTGGAGTTTCCATGCTCTCCCCGTGTCCGCGTGGGTTTCCTCCGGGTTCTCCGGTTTCAGCCCATAGTCCAAAAACATGGATCAAGTCAATTGAGTTCTCCAAATTGCCCCATATAGAGTGTGTCTGTGTGAGTGAGTGTTTGCCCAGTGATAGATTGCCCCTCTGTCCTGGGTGTATCTGCCCAGCGCCTATGGGGAACCCCCCCCCGCAACCCTAATAGAGGATAAAGCGGAAGATAATGGATGAATGAATGAACCTTCAGATTGATAGCCCAACGCCCTGACCACTGAGCTACCGCGCCCTTTTTCTGCGCCTCTTGAAAGCAAACTCTTATTAAACTATAGATTTGAGACGTCATTTTAAAATAATTCTGAACAGAAAAAAAAAACGGACCAGTTTAATTCAGAACTCAGAACTACAACAGCTCCATAAAAACATCACTGCTGATCCGGGACTCGAACCCGGTTCCTCATAATGCCTGCGCATATGCCGTGTGTCCTGTTTAATGATAACCATTTTCACGTCCGCTGTGCAGTCACGTCTAAGAATACCTGTGGAAAGGAACCACGGCGTAACTTATGAGGCGAGTTATTTTAGCTCCGAAAATTACAGCTCTAATGTTTCTGAGTGGAGTCGGGCCTCACTGCGGTGTGTTTGCACCTTTTAATCAGCAGCTTTCAGTTTTAAAAATCGGGACTAAGGAGTTCCACAGTGCAATTACTCACATTTTAAACTATAAGTGCCGTTTCACTAATGTGTATGGGGTTCCACCCGAAATCAGCTTCCAGAATTAGATTGGAGATGAACGGTGTCGCTGTAGCACAGTGGTGTGCACAGTGGCAGGAGCTTTGCACTTTTTTTTACCATGTGTGCAGGGGTGTCTGCAGGGTGCCACGCCCACGCCATGCACCTACTGTTTAAACGTCATGTGGGCCAGTCGACCTGGAGATAATCAGACTCACTGTGTGAAGGTTTGTCTGCACACTGATGGACTGATGGCCTGTAACAGGACGTTTCTGTAACCATTACGCTTTGGGATTAATTAGCTTTAATGCTTTCGGAAATAAAATAGTCATATGTGTCGTATAATGCGTTTTCTGTAGAGGGTCGAATGCAATAACTCTAAATCGGTTTGTTGAAATAACCTACACTGACTTCATGCATCAGACTCAAAGTGGCCATGTGGTAGAACATGAGCTCAGGCTTTACTAATCCAGACTTGTATGCAAGCTTCACATTACATTAGAATATAGAGAATAGTTTAAGGTTTGGGCGGCACGGTGGCTTAGTGGTTAGCAAGTTCTCCTCTCAGCGCTAGGGATTCCCGGTTCGAATCCCCATCCAGGTGGAGTTTCCATGTTCTCCCCGTGTCCGCGTGGGTTTCCTCCGGGTTCTCCGGTTTCCTCCCACAGTCCAAAAACATGGATTAAGTTAATTGAGTTCTCCAAATTGCCTCATATAGAGTGTGTTTGTGTGTGCCCAGTGATAGATTGGCGCCCTGTCCTGGGTGTATCTGCCCACCGCCCGAAACGTTCTCCCATGGATGGGCATGGGGAAACCCCCCCCCCACCCGACCCTANGGGTTCTCCGGTTTCCTCCCACAGTCCAAAAACATGGATTAAGTTAATTGAGTTCTCCAAATTGCCTCATATAGAGTGTGTTTGTGTGTGCCCAGTGATAGATTGGCGCCCTGTCCTGGGTGTATCTGCCCACCGCCCGAAACGTTCTCCCATGGATGGGCATGGGGAAACCCCCCCCCCACCCGACCCTAGTATAGGATAGAGCGGAAGATAATGGATGAGGTTCAGTACGTCTGTATCATTGACTTGCAGAAGGGTTCGGTTCTGCCCAGCGTTCCTCCCAAAGCCACAAGGCAGCAGGTCTTTAATCATATCAGGCACGTTGCTAAATCTAACATGCACATGCTGAACGAGTTTAGGAAGCCCCGACCTCCATGTTTGTTTTGCCTACCACTCTAAACGAAACCACTCTCAATTACACCCTGTTACTGCCTCGAACATCTGAAGCCTTTTCTCACGCTGTCCTCATGGGGTTCTCATCAGATCCAAATAAATACATCTGAGGCGCAGGTCTTTATTATTTTTACATACAAAAACGTTGTAGAATTTAGTGGAGAAAACAGATGCAGGCACAATGGTGGAACTGTGTTTGCTCCACCTGGAACTGAACCTGACCCCTGGGACCATAACGTCATAAAACCTCAAAAAAAAAAAAAAAAAAAAATCTCCCCCAAACAACACTACCACCCCATTCAGCTTTAGTGCTTTAATGCCTTTAATGCTTCCAAAGTTATTGTAGTGAAATAACCAAACAAATTGCTTTGGTACTTACACACTTCTTGTGTGTTATGAGCGTTAACCGTGGATTAACGATGACAACGCTTTTTGTAAATGTTCTACTAAACGTCTTTACTGTGATCATCGATGCTTCTAGCTCAATCGTTTTTATAAATTGCTCTGCTGCTGTTTGTCTGGTTCCTCTTTGTGTGGAACAGGAACCATACAGATGACACACAAACCATCAGCTTTAGTTTTGTGTATTCGTTTCGGGACATAATGACAGTGGGCTCCGGTGACAGGAAAGAATTCTGTTCGTAAGCATTTCGGCTTTTCGCTGCTTTATCATTTGTCCAAACCAGGAGATTCATAGGTACCACAGAATGACCTCACTGTCCCGCTTTGGAACTGCAGTGGGACGTAATTTAAGTCTTTAGCTTTTATTGGTGTTTTTAAAATCTGAAAAATAATTAGGTTGGAGCTCGATGACTTGAGGTTGCGCCTTCAGGACCTCCAGCAGGAGCGAAGCTTTATTAAAGATCAATCACGAGCTGCACAGCGTGAGTTTAAACTTTAATCCAGAGGATTCTTTACTAAAAATTTTGAAAATATATCAGAATACAGTTTCTTTTCATTCATTATCTCCCGCTTATCCTCTATTAGGGTCGCGGTGGGGTATCACATGCCCATCCAGGGGAGAACGTCTCGGGCGCTGGGCAGATAGACCCAGGACAGGGCGCCAATCCATCGCTGGGCACACACTCACTCACACAGACACACTCTATAGGGGGCAATTTTGAGAATTCAATTGACTTGATCCATGTTTTTGGACTGTGGGAGGAAACCGGAGAACCCGGAGGAAACCCAC